>JAMQGT020000551.1:0-12099 GCA_024447675.2 Pterophyllum scalare | reverse complement strand
TTGCCAAACTGCCATTGTGCACTTAATGCTGTTTGTACATACTCCCACTGCTGTAATGATGAAGAGTCCTTGACATTTGCTCAGAGGCTTCCCACCAGTTACAGTATGTGTATCATATGTTTAATTGTGACAAGGCAGTAGCATCTATTTGGTGCATATACCAGCACATGACCTTGAACAGCTGAACACTAAATGAATAATGATGAATAATGCATCAGAATAATTTGTTGTATTATTGAATGCCTTGTGTTCATAGAGCATTAGCACACAGAGTGTTTCTGCAATATGTAACCATCTTGCTGACTCTGAAAGGTAGTTTTGCAGGAACAGGAAAGAAGATAAATAAGGTCACAGGATCTATGATATAATTTAAAACATTTCATCCTTCAGTGTGTATCATAGTATCATATTATTGTCATTAAACTGTGGCCACTTTAGTCAAAAAATGACACTGAACTTAAAAAAAAAGAGAAAAACAAAACACAGAGGAAGACCTGTTACTTACTAAACACCTCCAAAGAAACAGCTGGTATGCAAGAAGTAATGATTTGCTGTTGTGAAAGGAAAACGTAATTGTGCTTGCTTTAAAACGTTTTAAAAGCCATTCTAATTTTTAATTAATTTAATGGAAAACGATGCTCAATTGTTTCATTTGATATATTTAATGCATTTTTTATATGAACTTAATCAAGATAAGTTTCATGTCACTGTTTATGTGTCTGTGTAGGACGCTGACAGTGTAGCTTTCAGCAGCAGCAGTGAGCTTTCTGCTACCTGCACTGCAAACAAACAAACAAACCAAAAAACTGCCAGAAAAGCCAAGAATGAATAGAAATTTGGCAGTTAAAGAAATAGATGTTTCCCTCAGCAATTGGTAAAGACACAAAAGAAAGGTGTAACTACTAAATGTTTTTGCTGTGTAATTGCCGGATGTCTACATAAGAAACCGATGAAGCTAAGCTATTTGCAATCTATACAGAGATGATAACTCGGTGTTGTGTTCACAATTCTCAAATGACCAATAAAATGTGTGCTTGTTCTTTTAATTAAAATTAATAAGGCATAAATAACCAAATAAACGCAGTACTGTTAAGGAAAAATGGGTCTGTGTGATTTGCAGAATGTAGTGGAAGAAGCAAAAGCTCATATACACACATATTATTGGTTTTAACATTAATTTCTAAGTTACGGTTGTAATTCATCATATTGTCATCTAAAGTATGATATGATGTCCTAATCATAATATTAACCTCCTGAGACCCTGCGTCCACATATGGGGACATTACATTTTGGCTTTGCTGCACCTTATACTTCATTCTGCTCAATAGTGTTTTAAACTTCGTTAAGGCATGTTGACTTTGTTGTGTTATGCTATAAAATAATCCCACTGTCCACATATGAGGACTTTTTTTTTCACAAAAGTATGTAACAACCATGTAACAAAATACAACTTCCTTTTCAAAGAGGAAGCTTAGTTTATATACATATCAGGTCCATCTAATCACAAAAATCGAGGAGAAATTAAAAATGCAATCGCAAACAGGAGCTCGGGTCTCAGGAGGATACAGGATATTTGTCTAAATAAACCTATGTAATACATGTATCAGAATTTTTGTGTCAGAATTATAAAGTAGCATAAAATAGAAATACTCATCCAAAGAACTGTAACTATTTGTACTATAACCAAGCACAATAATCAAGTGATTGCTCATGCTTCCCTTCTATCACTGTTGAGGCATATTGGCATGTTTGCCACAATGTGTGAGCACTGGTTTCAAAAGCTGAGGACCAGAGGGGTGTTTGTCTCATTAAGCAAGGTTAGTAGTTTAAAATTGGCTTAGGAAACACTGGACATAATTTTAATAGGTGTCATAAAATGAAAGAGCCTGAATATCCTATAGTATAGAATGGCTTCTAGCATGCACCGCTTGTTGGGACACCAATCAGATATAATAAATAAATAATAACTTTATTATAACTATAATAACTATATAGCATATATTATACACACTATCCAGTGCTGTGCAAAAGCGTTTGTACAGTTCTAACAAGCTTGATAGTTACTATTTAGTATGACCACCTATATTCTTCTGAACTCTCTTAGGTAAGCGTCCTCATCATTTCTTTAAGGAGTGTTCAGGAATAATTCTCCAGGCTTCCTGAAGGACATTCCAAAGCACTTTTTTAGATGTTTGCTGCTTTTTGTTATGTTCTCTATCAAGATGATGCCACACTGCTTCAATAACATTGAGATCTGGACTCTAGTGAGGCTAGTCTATGACTGATAGTGTCCCATTGTGTGTTTTTCTCTCCAGGTATGCTTTTATTGAACTGGCAGTGTGTTTGGGATCATTGTTGTGCTGAAAAATAAAGCTGTTGCCAATCAGATGCTTTCCAGATGGTACTGCATAGTGGATCAAAATCTGACAGTGGTTTTCTTCATTCCTAGTTCCATCAATTTTGGCGAGATCTCGAAATGCAGCATCAAACCGTGGCAGAGCCCGCACCATGTTTTACAGATGGCTGTATACAGTCAGTGCTGGAGCCCTCCTGGTCTCCTCCTCCAATGTACTGATTTTCACCACAGTTCATATGTAATTTGCCACACATCAGCTGTTTATCTCTGGCTGTGTTATCTTTGGCATTTTTCATAATTAAACTAAAGAAGTGTGACTGTCTTTTGTTCCTAAAGATACAATTTAAAATTGGTTCTTTGCTAAATTTTCTGTTATAAGTAGACACAGCACAGATTCATCCCTTGAGTTAGGTGCATTATTGGGCTTCCTGAAGCCCCCAGCCCCCCCGAGTACCCACTCCTCCTCTTAATTCCCCACACTCTTCCCACATAGAGACACCCTGTTTCTGCATAACATTTAAACTCAACTTGTTTGCAACCCATCCACACCAGGCACTTGCAAAACAGCTTCCAATTTTGCTGATAATAACGTTATACATCAATCACCTTCAAGATAAAATGTTCCTAGAACCTTCTACTGTAGTCTAATTAAAAGTGAGTAACTTGACTGCTAATGCATCAGAAAGCACATAATTCACAAAAATCCTAGAACTGATGATGAAAACTTCACATGGGAACTGACACTGATGACCGGGGATGTTTGTGGGAATCAACTCTGAGTTTTTCTTTGGCCTTGATACAAAGAAAATTTTTTTACACTTTCACACCCAAATAAAGTCCAAATATCTTGCGGCATCTCAAAGGTGAACTCTACAGTTCATAATCAATTTACATGCAAATGAACTGTTTACTGTTTCAGAATTTCAAAAAAAATCTAATCAGCTGTGTGTAAAGCCAGTGGGTCAATGGTGTTTCAGGAGTGAGTGGCATATTTTGAACTTAAAATGTTTGTCACACTTGTCTTGTGGGGAAGTATTTCTCACAATTTCTGATCTACGTCTGGGACTTTGTATGGAGCGCTGTGATAGAAGTGGATTCCCATATGGCTGTCTCCTCTGACCCTGCAGTTGCAGAGGGAAATGACAGTATGAGTAATGCTATTCATCCAGGGTGGTCCATTGGACTAAAGTCTAGGCATTGTGTGAAGAGAAAACAGTAATCTGTCTTAAATATGAATCCTTTGTCTCCCTGCCTGTCTCAGGGACACTTCGGGGTGAGCGCTTGCAGTTTTACTTTTTTTCTCTTTTTCAGACACATTCACTGCTTTCCACATAATGTTAATAATATGCTAATCTGGAGGCTTGGTGTAAACTTGTGGTAAATAGAAATTTTCACAGGTGCTGACATTTTGGGTAGTGTAGCACGATGGTCATTACTGAGTAGATTTGCTCTTTCGGCAGCTATTTTCTTTTGTTGCTGTTAATCATCATTTTGCATGTTACAGAGCAAATACACTGTTTCCAGCACAGGTCTTACAAACACACAGCACGCCACAGAACAATACATTTCATGTTTTTGGGGCAAAGGTTGCCTGTGTTAACATGTGGCCTAATATTCTGATTCTAAGGGGTGGCTGCAGCTCCTGAGGTAGAGCAGGTCACCTTCTAATCGGAAGGTTGGTAGTTCGATCTCTGCCAAAGTATCCTTGTGTGAGATACTGAACCCCAAGTTCATATCTGATGCATTCATTGGAGTCTAAATGTGTGTGAATGTTAGACTGAAAGCACTTAAGCATAGAAAAAAGTGCTTGTATGAATGGGCGAATGAGGCATGTTGTATAAAGTGCTTAGAGTGCTCAAGTAAAGCAGAAAACCACTATACAATAACCAGTCCTTTTACTAATTCGTTTAAAAGACCAAATGGAGCTAAAATGTGCGCTATAAACATCCCAATCAGAAAAGACCCAAACCAATTAAAAATTTTAGAGAAAGTGAAATATTCTTTTTCATAAAATGATAGAAGAAGAACTTTACCATGTTAAACCATGCTGACTGGAACACTTGAACAGAGTATAGATATCTGTTTTTAGGGAGCTGATCAAACACGTTCCACAGAGATCAAATTCGAGACAAATTGATTGCATTTTGCATGTTCAAAGTGAATTTGCCTGCACCTGTAAAAGATAGCTTGTATTAAATCAAAAGCAATGTAAACAGCTGACCCAGAATCTTCAGACCGAAAAAAGGTACTTATATGGGAATGCAAGTGATGTCTCAAAGAGGCATCAGTACTGGAATGTGTTGCATTTTCCTGATCACTTGCCTGCGCCTACCATGGAGCAGAAGCTATTTAAAAAGGCTGGCAACCTAAACCAAATTGTTTCATAGACAGTGGGAGTTCAGCTCGTACTGTCTGTGGAAATCTTCTGCTCATAATAAAGCCACATTTAGACTATATAGTAATTTAAGTCTAATAAGATTAAAAGATTAGGGTCACACAATTTAACTGGCGTGACAGATGGTGGACTAGTTGCTTCCCCTACAAGTCAGGCTGGCCAACTTTCTTATATTATAATATATATGTCTGAAAAGTTGCTAGGGGCCACTTTGTTTATGTCTTTGAGGCTGACAACAGTGCTAACATATTCAAAACATCAACCCGAACAAGTGGACATCACTGTTATACTTTGGCCTTTGCTAACATCGTAATGTTAACAAACCCACTCCTTCCATCGTTCTCACTATCTCCATCACAGTCCGCTGCTCTGCAGTATGCCCTTCAGCAGTTTAAAAAGGCCTACCTTGGTTTTAATAATCAATGGATTGGACTAGCATTTATATTTCCTGTGAATGATCTTACTGAGCGCCCATGTGACTTTGTACTACAAGGCCATATTATACCTTTTACAGCACTGGTGTTCAATCTGGGCAAGGAGGGCAAGCAGTGCTTACTTCGTAAAATCTAAAAATAGACATCAGTTAAAACCAAAGTGAAAGCGATCCCTCTCCTGTCTATCACAAAGCTTTTCATCTGTTTGCATCCATCCTTTATATTAATGCTATCTTGTGCCCACATTTGGCTGTTGTTGTAGAGGCTAGTGAAATCCATGGCATCTCAGTTTAACCCTTTAACACCGAGCATTGCCGCATGTTGTTGCCATAATTGCACAACAGTTTGTCCTATCAGATACACTCTGTTTTAAAGGGTTAGCAGGACATGGACATGCCTATTAATAAAGGTTTGTCAAGCTGAGGCCAGCATCTTTTTCCTGGTTGTTTGCGCACGTGCATTGTGGATAAACCTCTAGGCTTTGATGGGAGGCTGATGGGAGATTAGCATGCTAGAGAAGCTGCTGCTGGCTCTGCTTGCATCGCTCTGAGATCTGTTACCATCTGCACATTTGTTGAAACAGAGCTAGCATAAGGAAGTAGACAAGCTTCTGTGGGTTACCTCTTACTGGCCATCTTGGCCAACATGTTTGTTGCAGAGGAATTAGAGTGCACTGTGAAGAACTTTTTTTATTAACTCCTTTAGCATGTTAGCAAAGAAAGCCTTGATGATGGAGAGGGAGTGTTAGCTCCTACAATATCTGGTTCACTAAAATAGGAAAGCTGGACTCAGTCAGCGCATTCAGAGTTTCTGAGAAAACACTTGGTTGAATGAATGTAAAAACTTTAACCAGCTGTTTTGTTAATGTACCACCGTCATTTTTTATTAATATTTTAATTACCTTGTAGATACATACAGGTAACCATGCCACAAGCTTTTTACTTCAGCTGTGATTTTATTTAATAATAATATATTTAATATGCTTTTTTAAATCAAGGTATAGGCCTGTTTTTCTGAGCTGTTTTTTCAGAGGTGTATGGTCCTCACAGGGCAGCTGCACTATAAACATATGATTGAATAGAATATAATGCACTATTGGAGATTAAACAGAATAGGAAGTGTTTAAAATGAGCTCAAACTTAACTATCTGCAGGAGTAATATCAATCCATATAACATATATAGTGATGGGGAACATTTTTCTGCAGAATAATTATTTTTACTTTAGATACTTTATGAACAATTTGCCAATAATACACTTTAATGTGTAGTGAGGTGTTTTCATAGTGTTTTATTGCTTCATTTGCTAAAGGAATAGTTCTAACAAATTCTCCCACCACTTTTCACGGGCAGTTAATAGTACAATAAATATTTAGTAATATAGTAAATATTTATTTAACTATAGAAGTAATAATATTTTACAATGCAATGAGTGCAGAAAGGTGAAGAAATGTGGAAGAGTGCAGCAAGCTGCAGGAGGCTGTCAGCAGCATATATAAAACAATAAAACACAGGCACCACAAAGCAGTGGAGGAAGTGGGGGTGTTGGGGCTGTGGGAATCATCAGCACTGCTTGCCTTTCTGTAAAAGTCACTGCATGCCACTGTTTTACAGCACTTATACACTTAAGCACTTTATCTAGCTTGCATCCACGCCTATGGCCAATTTAGAATCAAAGGTTAACTGCACTGGTATGTCTTTGGACTGTGGGAGGAAACACAAAAATGACTTAAGAACAGGAGATCATGGAATCACTGAGTTATTTTTTCTGCAGTCAAAAGCTGTTTTACCGTGCCTATTAACAAACATAGTATGCAGTATATGTTGTTTGCTGTGCTTTCTAAAGCTGTAACGTCCAAAAAAGAAATAATGTGAGGAAAAAGTTCTCTAAAGTTTACTGTACAGAGCTCACCAATTTCTGTTTGTTTTGTTTTGTTTTGTTTTGTTTTGTTTTGTTTTGTTTTGTTTGTTTGTTTGTTTGTTTGTTTGTTTTGGACTACTTCTGACTTCTGATGACCTTTTTTTCACATCACGTGATATGATAACAGTTTTGTTTGGACTTTAAATTTCATTTAATTTGTGAATAATGTTTTTTTCTAGTAGACATAATTGGTCTAATTTGATGAGTGAAATCCCTGTTTGTGATTTCACGGCTCATAGATTGTATGCTGAGAGTGACTTAAAGAATTTGTTCTATAGTATAATTATTACATTTGTGTAAAGATAGTATACATTTGTGCCTCGTGTCCTGACAAGTTAGTAAATGTTAGATAGTGTAATGAGTTATCTTCTGTTAGTAGAATTTCATGGCTTGTGCCTATGATTATGGTTATTTGACTAAATTTCATCCTGTCTCTTTGGACTCTTTCATCATTGTGGGCAGGTTTTATATGCCTAGGACTGTGCATTTTGGGTCTGCAAAGGTCAGAAGTGCCAAGCAGCAGGCTAGCCATATTGAGCACTGTTACCCATTTATTATACGTAGATCTCATGTAAAACTACACAGTACCTGTAGACCCATAGGAGAAGGGAGTTGACTCAGAGACATATTTCTCCTTTTAGTACATAGTCATCTTAACTGTTAGTTACTGTGTCTGGCACCTGAAATATTAATGCAGCAGTTCTGTACTCCATATCCAAAATTAAAAATAAAAAAAAATTCTAGATTTGTAAAATAAGAATAAAAAGCTCAAGATAGTATCCATCTGATTATCATCCTGGGGGTTCACCATAAGTATGAGCTCTTTATGCCACACTCTGGTATTCATGTTTTACTGGAATACATTTTTTCCAGAGTTGGGCTGAGAAAATCACCCTTACCTTACCACATTAAGTGGGCACATTCTACCATATTTTCTCATTGATTTCCGAGTTTTCAGTAGTCATTTTCAATTGTCAGTGTGCTTTTTGGTCTATGCTGTTGCTGACAGCAGTGTTGGAATGGTGAAAACACAAACCATTTGATTCCTCCACTCGCCAGTCACTGCTATTTTTAACCTGACACCGAGGACTGTTAGATTTTTAAAACCCAGCAACCAACCATGCCAGTTGTAGTCAGTGAAGTGCAAACACATTTGAGTAAATGTGTTTGGACACCATGGCAGGCTCCAAACAGTGTCAGTGTCCAATAGAATAAGATAAAACATAACCAGCAAATCAAGGTTTTAGGAGAACAGAAGCAGCCAGATGAGGACATGAGTACACCCTGAGGGAAAGGCTAGATTAGATTTGACTGCGCAATAGAACAAAATTTGAATACCTGCTGGGTATATAGATAATACACAAGAATTTACTGTAACCACATTTAGAAAAAGAAAAATATATTTGGCAAAGTAGTAGAGCCTAGTAGTATATTTATTTACTTCATTTAGTGCATTAAAATTTCAGCTCAAACTGCTGCTGCAGAGCCTTTGCCTAATACATCAAATTCAGAAGAAGTTCTGAAGTCACTACAAAAGCTCTTTCACAGTGTGTTATGAAAATAAATAATAACAGAACAGAACTTACTGCTGACTTAAAAATTATATTTCAGATGAAAACTGCAGCATGTAGTGTTGCTGAAGCAGTGTGTTTTTTAGAAAGCCAGTCTTTCTTAGAATGCACAATTTTAGAAGACAATGAAATGATTCATTTTTATAGATGAGACAGAAATACATGACAGATAAAGGAAAAACCACAATACAGAGTTCTTGTAAAGTTATTTTGTACTGCCAAAACAGCTTTGATGTGCTTTGACACTGTAATCTCCAAGTTCTCTGCCAATAGGGTCCATCCCACAGAACTGTGTCCATGAAAAATGTTGTGGTGGTATCACATACCTGGGTTCCAGCATCTGGAGCATTTAAGAAAAGCCCTGGTTTTCCATGGTGTTGTATGGACACAGGTCTTTGTAGATAAAGAATGTGATGGATTGTGTTACTTTTGTTTCTTTCTTTTTTTTTAAAGGGCCTCAGAAAAATATTGACAGGTACCCTGTTCATGTAGCTGGAAACAGGTAGGAAACTGAAATGCCATGTGTGTAATCAGCTACAAATTGAGATACCTTTCAAGTGGTATTCTTTTGATACATCATAACACAGGATAGTGATAAGAACCCAAGTGGCTGCAAATAAAGGGAAGGATAAGGAAAAGAGAAAGAGACAGCCACAAATGCCACATATCCACTAGTACCTACACAGTGCGACTCAACTCTATCTCAGCACGGTTTGCACTGTAGGTGTTTCCATTAGGTCCTGGTACCAGGTACCAGGTCATTTCTTAGTACCTACTCAGCCGGGGTTCCAAGCGATCCGAGGTGATCCGAAAATGTGACATTGAAGAACAGCATGCTACTCATTGGCCAGGGAGTGTCGTCACTAGTTGAATCATGTGAGCGACTCCTTCATCAGAATCGACCACATCGTTTTTTAAATCCAACAGCAATAAAATGGAGGCACACAATCCACTGGGAGGCTCGGTTGAATGCCCAGACCGACAGTTTGCAGTGGTAGTTTTAAGAGAGCCATCTGAAATGTGCACACAGCATACATATTTGAATACTTAATGATAACCTTCATCCATTAAAAGATTGTACGGGGGACTTATGCATTATGATAATAGTAAACTGGCATTAGCTATCGTTAGCTTGCCTCTATCTCATCCATTGTTGTGTTGTGTTTTTTAGTCGCAGTACAAATTACGTCAAGTGACTACTGCCCACGTTGCTAGATTGGCTCCACCCACATTGATGTGGTACTCAGTTGTAATGGAAACATAACAAGACCGCAGTGAGTCGTGTTGAGTTGAGTCGACCCATGCTGAGTAGGTACTAGTGGGAACCCAGCCAGCAAGACCTATCTGCCCGCACCGTTCCCCAGCCGCGCTGCCCCCAATGTCCACACCGCCCCTGACTCTGCCCGCAGATGCAAAAATGGAGCACCCAAACACCCACCACGACACCCCATGCTGTAGAAGAGAGACAGAAATGAATAATAATAATGATTAAATGCAGAGCTGTGTATAAACAGAGTAAAAATAGGTGAATGGCAAAGAATTAGGGACCCCCCCCCCCCCCAGCAGCCTTGGTCTAGAGTAGCATAAATAATGGATGGTTCAGGGCCACCTGATCCAGACCTAATTATAAGCTTGATCAAAAAGATAAGTTCTAAGCTTAATCTTAAAAAATAGAGCGGGTGTTTGTCTCCCGAATCCAAACTGGGAGCTGGTTCCACAGAAGAGGGGTCTGAAAGCTGAAAGCTCTGCCTCCCATTCTACTCTTAAGTATCCTAGGAACCACAAGTAAGCCAGCAGTCTGAGATCAAAGTGCTCTATTGGGGTGATATGGGACTATAAGGTCTTTGAGATAAGATGGGGCCTGATTATTCAAGACCTTGTATGTGAGGAGAACAAATTTAAATTCAATTCTGGGTTTAACAGGGAGCCAATGAAGAGAAGCCAGTATGGGAGAAATCTGCTCTCTCTTTCTAGTCCCTGTCAGTACTCTAGCCTGCAGCATTTTGGATCAGCTGAAGGCTTTTCAGGGAGCTTTTAGGACAGCCTGATAATAATGAATTACAGTAGTCCAGCCTAGAAGTAATAAATGCATGAATTAGCTTTTCAGCATCACTCTTAAACAGGATGTTTCTAATTTTAGAAATATTAACCTTCACTAATGCTGTTTCTGTACTGTGATGAATTCTGAATCCTGACTGAAACCGTTCCTCTGCAGATGATCAGTTAGTTACTCTTTCAAGAATTTTTGAGAGAAAAGGAAGGTTGGAGATTGGCCTATAATTAACTAAGGCTGGTAGGCTGAGTGATGGCTTTTTAAGTAATGGTTTAATTACTGCCACCTTAAAAGCCTGTGGTACATAGCCAACTAATACTGACAGATTGGTGATATTTAAGAATGAAGCATCAACTAATGGAAGGACTTCTTTGAGCAGTCTTGTAGTAATGGGGTCTAATGGAGATGTTGATGGTATGGAGGAAATAACCATTGAAGTTAACTCAGAGATCAGTCGGAGAGAAAGAGTCGAAACAAATACCGGCAGTACTGAAAGCAGCCGAACATAAAGAGATGTCTTTGAGATTGTTATGAATGATGAAGTTGAGTTCTGAAGAGACAGCATGAATATCTTAATTTTCAAAGGAACTTTAAGTATTATCACAGTACATACAGTGCTGTGAAAAAATATTTTCCCGCCTTTTGATTTATAATTTTTTGCATTTTTGTTACACTTACATGTTTCAGATCATCAAACAAATGTTAATATTCAACAAATCGGACTGTTGTCGCTCATGTGGTAGAAAGGGTTGTCTACCATTCAGAAGGTTGGTAAATTTATCCCTGTGTGCGTTCAGTCTGTTTACTGAAGTATCCTTTGACAAGATACTGATAACTGGTTTTCAGTGATTTCAGTGATTCTTTTGAACTTTTCTTCTGGGGTGTAATAATTAAAAAAACAAAAGAAAAGAAAAAAGAGCACACCTAATGCATGGTTAACCTTCCTTTAGGCCTCAGTCATGCTAGATTGAAACTAGGACTGTGACCTCCTTTCAGCCAGGAAAAGGCCCAGGCCAAGGTGAGTGGTGAGTGACTGCATTGATGTTTTTTTTGGCTGTCTGGAGCCAAATGCAAGTAGTTGCCGCAACGAACTGGTAGCCCAGAGGTTGAGTGTACCGCAGCAAGGTAATTTTACAGGTTGTCTAGTGGGAGGCAGCCTGTGCAATTATCTGTCTAGTTATCATTAATCTCTGGCTCTCTTCCACAGTGTGTTGTTTGTCCTGTCTCTCTCCCCTCAGCCCCAACCGGTCACAGCAGATGAGTGCCCCTCCCTGAGCCTGGTTCTGCTGGAGGTTTCTTCCTGTTAAGATGAAGTTTTTCCTTCTCACTGTCGCCAAGTGCTTGCTCATGGGGTGTCGTTTTGACTGTTGG
>JAMQGT020000548.1:0-91010 GCA_024447675.2 Pterophyllum scalare | reverse complement strand
CCCAATAGAGGAAAAACTACCCAATCATGATAAAATATTATGATTGGGTCTTTAGTTTCTTTTCAGACAGTTGGCATATTTGTGTGGTTTTAGAAGGATATTTTCACAAGCTGAGACATCAAATTATTTAACTGTTCTAGACTCATTTATTGAAGGGGAAAATAAAATTAGATCTTAGAAGTATATCTTCTAATCTGTGCTGCTCCAGGTAAGAGAGACATTAGAGATGATCTCCTAGATATTTATTCAGAGCTCTTTATATAAATCTAGCCATTATGTTTCCTCCACTATGAGTGTGTTTCAGCATCACATCCTCGAAACAGTTATAAATAGGAAAGTATGAATTATTCATTAAGCCAAATGGAAATATAAGTGCTGTTAATGCTGTTAGCAGTGAACCAATGTAGTGCACGTAAACAAAAAGAAATTGGGATTTACTTAATGGTATGTATAGTCAGAGTAATGACTTCTGTCATTCTGTGTACTTTCGTAAGTGTAAAATAGAGTAAGTCATCGATAGCACATGCCAAACAGTGCTGCATTTTGGGCTAAAGGCTCATTCTACGTTTTACCCTTCCCTCTTTTCTAGTAATCGTGTAAAGACATTTCTTGTAGCCCAAGGCGCTGCAGTAACCAGCACAGACTCTTTGTCCGTCCTGGTTAAAGTGGTAATCTGACTGCAGCACTACTTGATAGAGCTACTTGTTCAGGAGTGATGACAGCAGTAGTCTGTGTGACACCACAGTAATGGCCATTACTCACTCTCTGTTGGTTGTTAGTTCTCTCCCACCTGCCCCCTTTCTACCTCCCTTTTCTGTTCAAATGGAGTGGATATCAGACGAGTGCTAAAACTACAGGTCACAAGCGCAAACGCTGCCAAGGTACTGTAAAATACTTTTTGTTTTTTTTGTTTTTTTAAACTTCTGGTGTATTAGAAGTAGCTTGCATCTCCTTCTTATAGCACCTAGGTCTCTGTGGAACTTGATTTTTTTTTTCTTTCTTGTGTGGTTCAAACCTCTGAAATCGTTTAAATATTTAGAGCTAGACCTAGGCTCAGTAATTGTTGCGTTAAAATGGATTTAGGCTGTTCTTTCAGTTGTGTATTGCAGCCTTAACTGAGCCTAGTTTCTAGAACTTCTTCCTTTGTGCTGTTACCTAGAGTTTTGCAGTACTGTTGTTAGTATTGCTGCTTTTTGAGGAGTCCTGCATATGTGTCTTTCATCTCCTTGCTGGAATAGTGAGTAGACAGCAGGGTTCACTCAACTACTAGAGCAAGATCCCTAAAGCCAGTAGACATGGAATAAATAAGCTAGTCTTCAAAAAAGCCTCCCTGCTTTGCTGCTTCTTTTTTTTTTTTTTAAATCTCCCTTCCTCTCTGTTTCTTACTTTCTTTCTTTGCTTTCTTTATCTCAGTCCTCTGGCAGTAAGACTGTACGATTAATGAACCACCATCACAAGCTCCCACTTTAAAGGCCATGAACAAAGCTCTTTGTTGAGACCCAACCACAATTGATGAGGCAAACAGAGGAGCCATTTATGGACAGTTACTATCATGGCCCTTAACACATTGTGCATCGCCAGCCTCATTGAAGTCCATCACTGTCCTAGTTCTGGGTTTATTGAATAGAAAAGTCCTGGGGTCAGTGTCATCTTGTAGTAAATCCTCAGCAGCCATTGACCTAAAGCCTAGTATGCAAAGCAGACCTCAGTGTAGATGAATGATTTATGTGTATAATGTACTGAGTGTAGAGTAGTACATCTTTTGCAAATACTACATGATTATCGTTGTCAAGACACAGCCAAGAAACCTTTTGATTTTTCATCAGAAACAGATGTCACAGTCCCAGGCCAGTCTTATTTTTGATTTAGCTTTTATTTTGAAGACCCCATTTCTTATTTCCCTAATTATTTCAGCCCTTCTCTCCCAGTTTTGAGATTCTTGCATCTGTAGTACCCCAGACTCCATCTTTCTTCAACAGTTTCTCCAGTTCCTTCACTTCTTTGCCCTCCCTGTGTAACACATGCTCATGTCCTGTATCCCTTGGTAATTCTTGATAGGCTGTTAGAGATCTAGCTCAGTAAACTCTTTTGTGGTTGACTGCTTGTCCCTGTTTTCATTTCATTATCTGCGGTGTTTCACTGTAAAACAGGAAGTGTTCTTTGACGACACTAAGCATCAATCAACAGTAGTCACGTTTTCACTCAAACTTTTGATATTAATAAAACCAGGTAAGTGAAGAAGTTCAGTTCCTGTTTTTTTTTCCAGAACACTTTTTCCTGTTTTACTGTGGATTCAGCTACAGATACATCTCAACAGTTTGAGTTGGCCTCAAACTCGTTTTGAAAAACAGTGCAGCTCTTACAGCAGATGGCACCCTCCTTTTCACCTGTGTAGTGCTGTCTGAGTGTGAGAGCCCGATGAGGTAAGGAGCCCACAATGAACTGTTTGAGATGAAACCAGCCTGGATGGTGAAAGGTGCTCTTCTTAGAAGAACTGCTTGTTCCCCTTTCTTGCTGAGAGGACTAGTGTCAGCATTTGGTGATAGAAGTTTCCTTTGCTGTTGAGTGGTTTCACTGAGGATCTGCAAAGTTGACTGGAAATGTGTGAACGAAGAAGCTGTCTTTTTTAACAAATACTTCACCTGACAAGAACTTCAGAGCAAATTATTTTTATCTGCCAAGAAAAGTGATAACTTTCTCTTTGTTAGTTTAAATTTGAGTAATGCTTGTAAATTCCTTCCAATAAACTTTCCAGGCTCTGCTTGCCCTCATTTCTTAGAGGCGGTCATTCAGTTTCACGCTGGTTGCAATCAGAGTGAACAGGTCTTGGCTACTATGCAATAAGTGCTTGGCATCTCATTACCCACAAATCATGCTTAGCCAATGAAAAAAATTATCCTGCCAGGCACCGGTGGACCAGGTTAACTCCACCAGGTTACCACATGTAACAGATGCATCATCACATTTTTATTTATCATTGCTAAATTTTTAAATTTCTTGACAGATGTGTTATTTACTGTGTTTGTCATCAATGATGATTTAAAAAAATAATATGGAAGTGATGCACCGCTCTTATACATGACTCGGGAGATTATTGTTGTTGTTTTTTTTCAATGTTCTGTTATGTTAAAAAAAAATAACAGCATTTGAACTTTGAGGAAGTTTAGATTCTCACTTGCATAAGAGTAAATGCAACTGCATTTTTTTTTCTACACTTGCATGGTTTTTGTGAGCATATTAAGAGGTTCAAACTAGTGGAAATCTAATCTGGAAAATGGCATTTCTCCAAGTTCTATACTTTTTGTTTGTAAGCGTTTTCATTCCTAGTTTGGTTTCAGAGCAGTGCAAAAAAAATGTGACCCTGAGGTGCTGTACAATAGTGTGTGAACCAGGCAGTGGGCTGTGCACTGGACCAGTGCCAGAGTTTTTCACCAGTCTTGTTCAAATGAATTTGATTGAGCAATGCACTTTAAGGATGGAGACATAAATAACTCTGTTGAGTGAACCAGTCTCACTTATTGTTCTTAACTTCTGTAGCAAATGGTGTCTGCTCTCCAGCCATACCTCTGCTCTTACTTGCCCTAGTCACTTCATTACACTTTGAAGCAACAACCTAGAGGGGGAAAATAAAACCCTTCTAAGAGGACTATTCGATATCAGTACCAAATATATCTTCATTTGGATGATACATAATCAGGGCGACAAGCAAGAGCTGAAATATGCAACCGTGATTTGAGATGGTTTGATGTGTTTTTCTTTCTGCAGATCAATGCTCCAGACTGCATTTGATTGAGCCATTTGAGTAGTTTGGTCTTTTCTTTTGCTAATTTGCACTACATTTAAGATTATCCTAACGTGGTGTAATTATGTCTTTTGCAGACTCTTTGATTAAGTGAACCTTTCTTCTTTTCCCTTTTACCTGACTTTACCTTCTCTCTTCCATTTTCCCCAAACCATCTCCCAATGTCCTCTTTTCCCAATAACCATTCATTCACTCGTTCCTCTTTCACTGCCTCCCTGCAGCTATCCATAGCCTAAAGCTGAGCCGATCACATGTGGATTGGCACAGTGTGGATGAGGTCTACCTCTACAGCGATGCCACCACTTCCAAAATTGCACGAACAGTCACCCAAAAGCTGGGCTTCTCCAAAGGTCTGTAATCACTTAAGGTTTTGTTTGTTTGTAGTTTTTGATGTAACCATTGTGTCAAAACTTTTTAGTCCAATCAGTATGAAGAACTAATGGCTGTGAAAATTGTTGCAGACATCATGTCTGCTCAAAATGATTACTAGGATCCTTTGACTTTGCATGCATGTCTCATTGTGTCACAGGTTTATAAATAAATATTTTTGACAGCTTATTTTGTACTGTGCGCCATTCGCCCTTCACTTGCATAATCTCTACTATCGCTGTAAAGTTGGAAATATAGTTTATTCTCTTTGCTAAAGATATGCCTATAAAATGTGTGAAACCATTTAATTAAAAACAAACAAATTGATTTTATGAATTTGGGCAAATTTTTCTGCCCATCTAATGCAAAATAGTGACCTGCATATTAATGCATTTGTAGTTTGCGTCAGTTATTTAAACACAGTGCCCTAACTGGATTAGCCCAGAAAATCACAGTGTCCAATCTGCCATTTCCAGGGCCCAAGTGCTTAAATGTCCCATGTGCAACTAAAAAGATATCAATAAGCATTTGATGTTTGATCTGCATGTATGACTCTAATCTGATCTACAGTCTCCAAGCTCTACAGTACAGTAATCTCCTGCTTTCAGGTTATCAGAGGAGATGGACTAGGTTATTTCTGTTTCTCCTGAGATGTCCACTTAGTGCTAAGCAGTCAGCAGTGAGGTTCATGGGATTCTGTTACCTTGCTGTGTAGCACATGACTAGACTAGATTATAGATTCTAAATAAGGTCACACACTTGGCACCGTTGGCACATTGGCAGTCACAATCACAGCAGGGTTTCCTGCCTCATCTACTGGCCTCTTTGGACTCAACACCATGAATCAGCTTCTTATAGCTTTCTCGTGAGCACAGTTGTAATGTGTTTTATTCTAATGTAGTACAGAAAATACTGAGTTTAAATTATGTTTAAAAAAAAAAGCTGGTAAAATAAAGCTCCATTTATCTTTCAGCCTCAAGCAGCGGTACACGGCTCCATCGGGGTTATGTTGAGGAGGCCTCGCCTGAGGACAGACCCCCTCAGACTACGCACATTGTTTTTGTGGTTCATGGCATTGGACAAAAGATGGACCAGGGGCGCATTATTAAAAACACTGGAATGTGAGTTTAAAGTTTGAGTAAGATGATTTGATTTAGGATATTTTTTGTACACTTGTTTTATTATAGCAGCATTTTCAGTTTTATTTTAATGGAATCTGTAAGTGCAAGAGCAGGTTTAACAGGGGTGTCTTCCACCTTTTTTTGTCTATTTAGATTTATAAGTGAAACCCAGACCCAGTGTTGATCAATTCAAACACACTGAGAAATTTTTTACACTTTGTATCAGTGTTGCAAGCCGAAGGAATAACATGAGCTTATTATATATAGTTTCTCTTAGTTTTTCTGTCTAGTAATGTTTCTGGCCTCCTGACTAGGCTTACATCACTTTATTGTTTTTGTGATGAGATATGATAGATTTCAGATATATCTGTTCATCCTCTTTCATTTGCCAATTATGTAACTATTGTATTTCCAGTAACTGAAGCACAAAACAATTTTTTTCATCCAAAGATCCAAATGAATCTATACCTGCAGACTGTTTTTCTCCTGCCCTTCCTTTTGTTTTCTCTCCAAACATACTCTCTCTGGGTTTACGCACAAAGTACCGTAAACCCAGCTGGAAACGTGGGTAAAAATGTGGATACACAGTAGAGTTCTAATCAACTCGTGCCATTCTGTGTCAGTGTTACATACACTGCCTGGTTATATAATCTTCATCAGTCGAGATTTCAAGCCAGTGGGAAGATGTAACTCTTCTTTGTTTATTTGGATCCTCCACAGAACACTCGACACAGAAAACCAAAACTATCAGTTTTAATGCCGTGCTGCTAGTTTACGTTTTAATAAGCCTGCTGAGTTCCTTTTGTCTTTTAAAGATTATATGTTCTTGGAAAATTTGGATGTTTATGTAAGTCTCTAGTGAAGCGCTTACAATGACCGGGCACAATAGTCAATTCTGTCAATAGAAATCTGATAAAGTAACCTCTCACAGCTTGAATTTATTTATTTGTTTTAAACTCACTGGAGCTCAGCTGTGTATACAGTGTTGATCATTTGTTGCTTAAGTTAAATGCAGTCCTTTCCTATGTCTGTCTTTATCTAAAAGATTGAAGGAATTGGCCTTGGACCATAGATGTGGACGTTTTACTTTGTGCAGAAGTATTAGACCAGAGCGAAGTGTGTCTCTGTGTCACAAACTTGCCAGTGGACGACTCCTATTACTTGACTAAGCAGATAAAGTAACCTGAACCATGCTGCAAAGCACTTTAAGCCTTTTTTTTTTTAATCTTCTTGTAAATTACAGCACACACACTTTTCCCAGTCAAGAGAAAAGATCAGCCTGAAAATTCTAACTTGTTCCTTTTCTTTCTGTTTGTTTGATTTTTAAATTTTATTTCTGTGCCTTTTCAGCCTCTTACTTCCACATTGATAAAGGAAACTGTGGGAGATTGAGCCACTATAATGTCCTAAAACAAAATTAGACAGCTCAAACTAACTAAACCCTGAATACCAAACCTCACTGTCCAATTAAAGCCAATCTAAAAGCAAGGAAAACCTTACAAACGTTGGGATGCCTGTAAAGCAGCACTCAAACCTTTGAGCATTTCCCTTACACACAGCAAATAGTCCTGTCAAAACCTGCATTAGGTGCTCCATTCACAGACCAGTCATTTAAAAGCCTCTCTCAGCCTCCATTTACCCATGTCAACAACTACCTCACTCTCTCTTTGTGTATTTAGTGTATCCTGCAAGCTAACGCTGCCCCATATAGGGCTAATAGCGGTGTAGCCTTTGTGTGTGTGCTGCACAAGGGAAGCAGCTGCATCAGTGAAAGCAGCAGTAAAATGGACGCCATTCTTTTCTACCCGACAGTCATGAGTCTGAGAAAGAGCGCAAACAGACTCTAGTCCACGTGTAGAGAAGTTGGATACACACAGGGTATGTTACACATCCACTCAGAATCTGTCATTTAAATAAACTGTTCCCTAGACAACGTAAGGATGACATTGCTTCTAAACAAGCCGACATATTTCCAAATCCACTCTGAAGTCCTTCAGTTGTATATTTGGATTGTTGTTATATATTTTATAAGTTGTATTGTTATTGTCTCTTTAGGCTGCGGGAGGGTGTGAGGAAGATGGAGGAGAAACACTTCTCAGAGCACAATGAAGAACATGTGGAGTTCCTACCTGTCGAGTGGCGCTCCAAACTCTCATTGGATGGAGGTGTGCAATTACAGAATTTGCCAAATAACAAACAGTCTGGAGAGCAACTAATGAAGACATCTTAACCTGCTTTAAATACGGCTTCTGTGATATTGGCCAGGATTAGTTATTCAACTAAATTATTATGAAGCACCTGACTCAGATGTTGGTATGTGTCTGTAGATACGGTAGACTCAATCACACCAGACAAAGTGAGAGGACTGAGAGACCTTCTCAACAGCAGTGCCATGGACATCATGTATTACAACAGCCCTCTTTACCGGGATGAAGTGAGAGTCATTCACGTTCAGCTATTAGAATCTCTGCTGCCCTCTATATCCGATCTCATTAAAACTTTCCACTCACTCTCTCTTCAGATTACCAAGGGCCTAACACAGGAGCTGAACAAGCTCTACACACTTTTCTGTTCACGGAACCCTGAGTTTGAGGAAAGGGGCGGCAAAGTGTCCATCGTGTCTCACTCCCTGGGCTGCGTCATCACATATGACATCATTACTGGTTGGGATCCCGTGCGGTTTTGTTTGCAGGAGCACCGCGTTGTGGAAGAAGACTTGGACTTTCACTGGATGTCCTATGAAGAGAGGCGCGTTCTAGAGCAACTGAGGCAAACAAGGAATAGGTAAGAGATTTGTGTAGAGCCTTGTAGATCAGTGATTCCCAGGAACCGTGTCTATAGTTGTGTGCCTGTTGAGATCCTAAAAGATTTAAGTTGAAAGCCTCGAAGAAGGTGGTTAAGATGTCAAGGAGCCTTGAGACTTGAGTTTTGATACATTAATCACAGATTCCCAGTCTTCCTAATTCAACTTTGTAGATTAATAACCTGGCTTGCAGCCATAGCACCCTGAGCATGCCCGAGCTCGTCTGATCTCGGAAGCTAATCGGAAGGTTGGTGGTTTGATCCCTGGCTGCTTCAGTCTATGCGCCAAAGTATCCTTAGGCAAGATGCTGAACCCCGAGCTGCTCCTGATAGATTTGTTGGAATTTGAGTGTGTGTGTGAATGTTAGATAGAAAGCACTTAAACATTGTTTTCAAAAGTGCTTGGGTGAATGAGACATGTTATATAAAGCGCTTTGAGGGCTCAAGTAGAGGAGAAAAGCACGGTATAAGAACCAGCCTGTTTAGTGGAATTTAAAGTGTGGTTGGCAAAATTGTCTGGCAACATTAGAAGCCAAGAAAACAGTCAGTGCCTCACATCCCACAATTTTGATCAGTCATTAACATCAGTCATTAGCCAAATTTCCCTTGGGCATCCATGCCCCCCGAGTTAGAGGCCTCCTTCATCTGATTGCAACCTATCCATTTTCCTTATAGAAATAACCACTGCAGTATATGCCTGTTTTTTTTTTTCTTTTCGTTTGATTGTTTTTTGTGCCTTGTAAGACACAGCATGTGCTGCATGCTGCTCTTCTCATGCCCCATTTTTTCAGGATATATTTTTGTTTGTTTGTGTGGGCTGCAGGGTATACTGGTACCTCAAAATCTACTCTGCACCGCCCATCACACTGTGTGCACAGTATTATTATTGTGTGCCCCATTAGCTTTGTGAGACAAGAAAATGCTGTAATAAGGTTTATTGATCTGACTGAAACGGGGACTGTTTGCCTGGCCTCTCTTGCTAATGGGTATTAATATTGAAACAGATTGTCAGGCTAGAGTTTTGGTGAAGTTTTAAATTTCTTTTAAAGGATAGATCAGCATTCTTTACTTTCTGCTTCTGGCAGGTTACAAGAGCTGGAAAATCAACTCGCCACACTTGAGGCCTCTAAACCTTCAGCCCCCCCAGCTCTCAAATTTAAGGTACTATACTGTTTGTGTACAAATACAAAATATCAGTACTTTAATGTTGTTAAAGTGTTGAAAAACGATATGTTCTGTGTGTTTCTAATAAATTCATGTGTCCATATTTCTGGGAAATGAAACAGAAATTACATTTGGCATCTGGGCCATCTATGTAAATAGGACAGGCTGCTGTGTTTATAGTAAATATTTTTTGCACCTCTTGTCTCTCAGGTAGAGAATTTCTTCTGCATGGGTTCTCCTCTGGCTGTGTTTTTGGCCCTAAGAGGAATCCGCCCTGGTACCAGTGTCCACCAAGACCACATCTTGCCCACCTCCATCTGCAGCAGGCTCTTCAATGTCTTCCATCCCACAGACCCTGTGGTCAGTGCCCCTGACCTTTACAGATGAGATCTCACAGGGTTGTGAGAGATCCAGTTTTCTGCTTATATTTATGTTCTTTGGCTTGTTTTAAAGTGTGATATAAATTAAATCTGATTATAACTGCTTCTAAATATTATTGACAGTAGACACAACATGCAGATTTAAAATGACGATTTTCTCAAATCTGTGGCAGTTTTGACTCAGGGCTAAATTCAGACCCCAGTGACCTGCTAACGAGAGGAAGGTTTTGTGCTCATATTAATGAAAACCGTTAACAAGGCAATGATCACATTCAGTCACATTTATAAAAATCTGGAAGTATGAGGAATTTTATGCTGTAGGCATTCAGATTAACCTAAAATGAATGGCCTTTGTTTGTATTGATTATTCAGGTGAATATATTGGCAGATTAAATTGTTAGATTAAAACTTAATCCATTCCAGTATGGTACTACAGCAGTGCATTCATTATGGTCTGCTTTCTGTCTGAGGAAGTATGCATAAAGGATAAAAGGTACCCGTAGGAGCAAAATCTTATCTGCTTTATGCTGGTGAGCACATATTTCATCTGAGTGCTTGTACCATATAGTGGGTACAGTCAAACAGTGCATAGGCCAAGGTTGACATTATCTGGATGAATTTATGGTGCTCTTTACTCTTCACTGTGCACTGCAGTTCAATCACTTCTCTGTAATAACTCCTGTTTCACTACTTTGTTTAGGCCTATAGATTGGAGCCCCTCATCTTGAAACATTATAGCAACATCGCACCTGTTCAGATACACTGGTAACAACCTGAATTCTATAGCACTTGCTTTTTATCCCTTGTATACACTCATTATATTTAATGAGTAAATATGATCTGAGTCTTTGTGGTCTGTGTATTTGTCAGGTGTAGCGCCACTAACCCCACACCCTACGATGAGATCAGGCCTACTTTTCTCAACCCTGTCAAAGATCCCACGTCTGATACAGAAAGCATCCCCAGCCCCAGTACATCACCTGTCCTAGCCCGCAGGCACTATGGGGAGTCCATCACTAGTCTGGGGAAGGCCAGCATATTGGGTAAGACTGTGTTTTTAAAGGCTAACACAAACTGAACTCTTGTGTTTACATTACTGCAAGTGTTAGTTATGCAGCATCAGTCAGAGTCTTTGAAAGAGCTTGAAGTAAGCTGTGAGGGAGTTTAAGTAATTGAGGTGTTAGTCTAAAGCAATGTTTAGGTGAGTGTTATTTGTTAAATTGATAGCTACATGAATACCAGGATCAAAGGATTTCCAGCAGAACTTTGCATTGTCCTGAGATAATCAATTTTGTGCACTTTACTCATCAGTGGTTTTAATGCTGTGGCTGATCACTGCAGGTTGTTGACTGTTCTTTCAACTTCTGATGAGGTGCTCAGTGAGAGCTGAAAAAAATCCCTTTAATATAAGTAAACTGTAATTAAAAAATCTATTGTATTTAATGCGTAAGATGAGATTCTATTTTTAATCAGCTTTAGCTCCACAGTGCCACTAAGTGGAAATAAGAGGAATAAGCTCCTATTCTGTTCTTTAACAAGTTAGAAAAAACCCAATAAATGCATTCATACTTTTGTTTTCTTGTTAGAAATCATAATTCAACTACTTTACCTCCTTTGTTTCATGCTTATCTCCTTTCATATTCCCACATTACAGGAGCAGCAAGCATTGGTAAGGGCATTGGAGGCATCCTCTTCTCACGCTTTTCCCGCTCCAACAGCCAGCCCTCAGTGTCTTTGGGACTTGAGGGTGCAGCAAACACTGAAGAAGAGGAGCAGAAGCGCACAGAAAGTCAGTCAGCATATGGCCTCTCCACCATGACACGACCCACCTCACCCACTGCTGACACATCGTGTAAGTTCACTTACCTGTCCAGTACTATTCAGTCTGTCTTTCTTTTTAAACAGACCAAAAGTATGTCCTCTGACCCATGTGGTGTTTTTTTTTTCTTACATTTTTAAAAATTATTTTATGTTTAAAATGGCACTTAAGCTCAATGTACTCAAGAGAACCAACCAACCAAAAAAAAAAAAAAGTCTGATGTCTTCCCAGTGGTTGCACATCTTGTCCCACTGGTAGCGGATGCCAGCTGTCATAGCCCTGTCCATTAACTTTGCCCAACCTCCTTTAAGTATCAAATATAAAGATATGAAGAAGGGTTGCGTGTAGGTAATGTCATCATAGGTTGTTTAAAAAAAGTGATGCTAAGCAAGATAGGCCTGAAACCTGCATTCTTTCCTACAGCCAGCAGGGGGTGACTGTTCATTGCTAAAAGAAGTAAGATGATGTAGAAATCTGTGTGAAAACAAACCCACAGCTTACTTGATTTATGGCATTATTGGGTTTACTCTGAAAATATAAATAAAAATGATGGTTGGATTTAGGCAACCAGATACTGGATAAAGCAGTGTGATGCTAGGGCATGGCTGCTCTGTGATTAACAAGCCACTACCATATCAGCATGCCATGTTTTTGGTTTCTCGGGCAGATCCACCCTTTCACTCACTGCATGCAGTTTCAAAACACCAAAATGGTCAACTAGATGTCACTGTGACTATGGTCATCTTTTGTCTTCAGGCTATGGATGTCATGTGTCTATTTGTAATCGTCATGCATTTGTCTTGCTAATTGCTCATTTTTTACCAGTCGTTCTCTGTTTTTTAGTGGAGCTTGAGCGACGCGTCGACTTTGAGCTCCGAGAGGGTCTGGTGGAGAGCCGCTACTGGTCAGCAGTGACCTCACACACAAGCTACTGGTGCTCACATGACATAGCTCTTTCTTGTTGACCTTCATATATAAACAGAAGGCAACATCCTCTAATCCAGCAGATACTCCGGAGCCAGACTGAGGCAGCTTGTTCTTTTTTTCTGTTTTGTTTGTTTGTTTTTACAAAGGAACAAACACTTGAATGCTGTCTTACAACAGTGAAAGCATTTCTTGTGTTCTTGATAAGACTCAAAGTGACTTTTCTCATTATTTTTCCATGCTTATAAACTTCTTAAATACACTAAAATCATTTTTTTTCCTTTGGCTCCTGATTAAGCACTTTTAATATTTGGGAATCATTACTACCAGACTCAGAACTTTATTCCAAGATTTTCAACTTTTAGGTTGCGCACAATTGCACAGCCTAAGGGTGGATACGGTGGACCGGGAACACTTATTTAAGGAGCAAAAGGCACTGATGCACAGGTGTTTGTCTAACTTCATGCCCAGTCTTATGTCAGACAGCTGAATTGTGTGGATTATCATTGATTTTATGTTAAATAATTCCTAAATCCACTTGCTCTGCAACAGACTCAGTTTGAAGCTTTGGACACATTTGACTAAAACTCAGTCACTAGGGTGTCAGATGTTTTTTGTTTTCCTCTCTGTTACATACAAGAAAGAAAGTCTTTGTCAAAAAAAACTTTTTTTTTCTTCACATTAAACATTTAGCTACTACATGTCAAGAAGCTCACGAGAACAAACAAATGCAATGTGTAATTTATAATATTTCTTTAGTTTTTTCCACATAAAAGAAAAGAATCATAGGGCATTATACATAATATTATTTTTGGTAATTATTATAATTATTTTGCCAGTTTGGAGAAAAACATAAACATGTCATTATTATTAGTGTTTTTCCTTTTTTTTAAATTTTTATTTAAGACTACTTGCCACTTGAAATAGAATAAAATCCATGCTAAGCATTAGTTTTACACTGCACAAAACAGAATACAGCATTTTCCTTTATGTTTAATTTTCATTAATAAATAGTGCACTTTTTGTTTACATACCAGGGGCAGATGTCTCTTACTAACACGGTAACTCAATTGTGTTTTACTTATTTTCTTACTGTGTAGAAATCCAAATCTTAGTCTAAAAATCTCGATTATTATGTACAAAAACTCTCACTTAAAACAATATCACTATTTCATCCTCAGTCAAGCTTCTACTCTGAGGATAACTTATGGAGATCATTTTTGCCTTCATGGCTTTATATTGGTATTCAGATGAAATCATTGGTACTAGATGTATTTTTTCTTAAAAACAGAAATATTTTTTCCTAGCAACTTTTAGACTCTTGGGGATATTAAACTGGATGTTACCTCACAAAAAAAAAAAAAAGGGTTTCAAACTTGTGGCCAAATAACATTTATGTGTCTCCTTTGTTAGCTGTTCTACTCTATTAATGCTAAGGCCAATACGAAATCAAAAAAAATGTGATTGGCCTAGGGTTAGAAAAGTAGATTCTTCATCTTTAGGCAATGCCTTGCACATAAAAATGCATTGAATCTTTTTTTTTTTGCCTTTTTCGTTACCAATTCACACTTTCCCAAGTTGATCATTCAGCGTCATTTGTGTGAAAGTATCTCTTTGTTCTGAAAAACTTTGCGTTTGTCTATCATGTAACATGTTATTACTTAACTGACTCTACTTAGAAATTTAGGCCAAAAAGAAAAAGATCTGAGGATAGGAGATGATGGCAAATCATGATTTGTTTTCTTAAAAAAATAAATAAATAATCTGCCTTCAGTTTGCCAGAGCATATATAAAAATTACTAATTGAGATTATTGTAGTTATCTTTCCAAGTAGTGATTCTGCAGAAGCTTGAGTGCTTGCTTACTTTGCATGATGTCAAATTAAGAGAAAATGGATGTTGGAACAAAAAAATAGTGCAGCGTGCCAACACACATCTAAGAAACTTTATTATGACAAAACAAAACCCACTGGTGATTGTTTATGGCTTTTCTAATTAACAAATTTTATTTGCTGTAGATAACAAAATGAAACTGTCTCTGTGAATGTTTGTGATGGACTAGACTTTCTGTCAATGTCAAATTTAACTTGTGTTCTGCTTGTTAGAGTAATCAAAGAGCTCATTTTGGATTTGTTACGGTGCAAGCTGCAGCTTTACTGTGCCACACAAGGGCTGTTGCTGACTACCAATTTGCTGGTGTTTGTTTTAATGTCTGTGTCATGTGTTCAAAGGCCTACTGACTTAAACCAGGCTGCCTTGAGGAGACGACCTGATAGGTAACCAGGAAATAGTGCAGAAGCTGGGTCTAATAAGGGAGTGAGATAGTAGTGTTACTGTATTTGATCTGGTGGCTCTTGCACATCCATGGGCTAAGAATTGCACAGAAACTATTTTAACACAGCCCGACCTTTTTTATTGGTTCATTTTTGCTATGTTACAGTGCATAAAGCAATTTCAACATGTTATTTGGATATGTATTGGGAAAACAGTGCTTCTGCATCATTAAATCAAACATTGTGGATAAAGCAAATACATTCTGCAGGAGTGTGGAATGACCATTGTAACAGCATTGTTTCTATAACTTGGGTGAAATTTGCACATTTTCATATTCAGACATATTTTCTAATGTGTCGCAGGCAAGAAACTAGCAGATTAACTGGAGAGCATTAAAGAGAATTTTGTTAACCTATGCTGTAAGTTTCACTGTATGAGCGTTTGTGCAGCATTCTGAATGACAATGCTTTTTTTGTGTGTCAAATATACCACAAGTATCAGGGAAATGGCTGCTGTTACACATCTTGTAGATTCAACACTGTAGTCAACACTAGATTAAAGCCATAATTGATTTGAGTGAAACAGTTCAGCATAGATGTCCACAGATTAATAAAGACCTTACATGTGGCTTTTGGGAAAGAGATTTACACTAAAGCTCACTGTGGGTGTGTTGAATGAAATGTGTCCAGCAGGTGAAGATGTTGCTTTGATTTCCTTTTTGGATGGATGGATATCTAGAGAAATGTTTAAAGTCCCTAGAGCTGTGCAATAACTCATGCCTGTATTGGATTCTAACTGCCACCCAAAGCACTGTATATATTTCCTTTTTATAAAGTATTCCAGTTTGGATGCATTCAGTATTTCTTAAACTGTTGTTTTTTTTTCCCCTTTTACTTTTAATAGTAGGATGGAAATATTGTGTTTGGAAACTGTTGTGTAGGAGGAAGATGGTCTTATTGCTCATTTCCAGACTGAGGACAAAAGAAGCGTTCATCTGAAACTCAGACCAGATTCTTTCCAAGGCGCCCCCCTGAAGCGGATAACAAAGCTGACTTATAGATCGTGAATAGGCAGTATTGTATTCCATAAGCTGTCGGGGGTGGGGGGGGGGTGTTAATGCAGTTTAGCAACATCTGCAAAGGCGAGGCTCACAGATGGGACCAGTTAGATCAGAGGTGACTCAGAAATAATGGAAGGCTCTTTTGTTATGTGTTTGACCAGCAGAGGGCAGTCATCTATTGGCAATATTTAGGGGGAAAGGCCCATAGTGACCAACTGTCCATTGCCCTTCCTCTTAAGTCATTTCCATCTGTTGCTCTTAACTATTTGAGCTATTTTAATAGACATTAATGTGCTTAAATATAATCATGTCCGATCAGTGGTGTTCACTTGTATGCCATTAAGTGAAACTGGAATGTACTACAGCAGTCTACAACCACAAATGCCAAAAAAAAAAAAATCAGTGTAAACCCTTCAGCACCCTGCTACCTCCTACCCTTACCTCCTTCACTGTTCTCCTTCTTCCTCTACTTCACCTCCTCTGTCCTCATCCACATCACCAGCGGTTGAGCCAGGTCTTGATCTGACACTTCTGCTCTGCATCTGGCTGACTCAAATGTTTACTCTGCAATTAAAACACAGCCTATAAAAGGCAATGGGTCGACTGCCAGACCCTGACAAGGGGGTCGGAGCTGCAAGGAGAGTGGTTATAAATCGCTTTGATGCCGACCGTAGTCTGAAGGCCCAGATTCCTGAGATGGAGGATTGGAGCTCAGTGAGTTCATCAGAAGACAGAGCCAGAAACTCTGATGATTCATAGCTCTTTACTGCATCACTTGAAGAGTGGGTATTGTTCTGCTGCTGTGGAAAGAAAGAAGATGGCTGACTTTCTGCGCCCCCCCCCACACACACACACACACACACAGTTTTCATTTGATCAGCTCACAGAAGGCATGTGTCAAAATCATGTGTAAAAAAAATTCTAGACAGTGTTATCACTTCTCTGCACTTACTGATAATCTATCAGCATGTTCCATCTCTTTCTGAACATGTGATGTTTCTGTAATTCAGTGAGTTTCTAATACAGCAGCATAGTAACAGTTACATGCAGTTTAATAAAAAGAATATGATGAGGAATTGGATAATTAAGTTTATTTAGTCATTACTGATATGCATTTTTTTAAATTTCTTGTTTGTAGCTTTACTTGTTATGAGTATATTGTTTTCTATTATATAAAGATAAATATTTGTGAAGACGTTTGCTCTGCAGGCTACAATATTACAGCCAATGTTTCAGTGTCAGGAAAGAAAATCAGCATAACTTGGCTGATTTTCACACTTCACATTAATCCACTGGCTCTTTTTTTTTCTCTCTCTCCAAATGAAATAGTTTTCACTCAAAGAAAATAATGGAGGAACACTTATGAGTATTTATGGCTTTTAGTGAAGTAGGATTTTGGACAAAAACCTTGGAAAAGTACTGAAACCAGTATTCCCTGACAGTTTGTGCAGTTGCTCCCGTGGCTAAAGAACCAAAGGTCCCTGGATGCTGATGCGAGGCTCAGCAGCACTATTGCCATAAAAGGTAGCTTGAGATTGTAACTGCATGTCTTACAATGCTACCACAAACTGCTGAATTTCCTACTGCAGGAGGCAAAGCTGAAATAAAACAGCCTACATGTATAGCTCACATTCACATATGTATGTATTTAAACGATTTTCTTTTCAAGCATTTTATGTGTTTGGCAGAGTTTTTGAAATTGAGCCATTATGTTAGGTTTTTTTTTTTATGTTGCCTGCATCTGTTGTATTTAAGATTTAGAATAAGATGTAATATTATACCATATTTGCAAATGTTATACACTCCTGTTGTTCAAACCTCCAAACAGTTGCAATGCAAAGTACTCAGAAATCCATGATGAAAAATCGCAAATACATGATTTTCTTTCCTTTACATTGACTGCAATACTGTACTTATTACTTACTATTTTTAAGCTTTGGTTCGGATTTATGATGTAGACTATAATGCAAAATTAATTGATGGATAAAACTACCCAACAGTAGCTTATATGAAATACCCTATTTGAAACTTTACCTACATTAATACCTCAAAATTGTAATGTAATAAACAGGATTAGTTTATCCGCCAGCACAATAGTTTTACTTCTGAGTGCATTTAATATTATTTTTACTGCTTGTTTCTGCTTAAGAGTTCTGTCGCCATCACTCGCAGCAAGCTGTGTAATAACTGAATAACAGGCCAATTTTTTATTTCTGCAGCATTCTGCAGCTCTCTCCCACCGACACAGACACCCACACGATTTACAAGCTTTACGTGTTACGTGTGTGAGAGATGATAGGTGGACCAGTAGGCGACCAGGAAAGCTCCCAGTATGAAAGGAAAAGTGGGATTGGAGAAGTGACGTTATCCGGCTGCTGGAAAGAGGGAGGGAGGGAGGAAGGGGACGGCTGGACTCCATTAAGCCGAAGCCTGCGGGAAAACTGTTTGGGATACTTCACTTCTTAAGCGACTTTTTCGGGGATTTATTTCTTTTTTAAATTCCCTAAACAGAGTTTCTACATGATTTAAGGACGGAGGACTTATTCTGTACCGTGTAGCCGACTGCTTTAGTGTTTTTCGTCTTTGTGAAGGTGAGTGTTCAGAGTTAAATGTTCGTCCTCAAAGCAGTGCCCGTTCGCAGCCTCTGTGAAATGTATAAAAAAGCGTTTTTCTTTTGGTCCCACAGCCTCTGCTACAATGAACACACGCTTTTATTAATAACTTTTCCAGCTAATGTTAGAGGCTTGCCTGGTTTTAGAGACACTTTCTAGTGAACTTACTCCTTTACCGAGCGACTCAGTGAGTGTGCAACACGCAGCCGGGGAGTTATTGTACGGACTCTGCTTACATAATTTCCCCCTCTCGCCGCCTATTTGTAAGGGTGCCTTTACCGTTATTTTTAACAGGTGAATCGACACATTTGCGGAAATAACTGCTGCCAAAGATTTCTGGTTAACTTGTATCCCCAAGAATATAGCCTTTGTTCTGCCGTTTTCATTGATTAGACGGCTGTTTTGATCTCCAGGCCACTTTCAGAGCAGGGAATGACAGATTGGCTATACTGTAACTTTTTGGCGGTGCTCCGCTCAACAGAACGCGTCTTATCCCCAGCAAAGGGAGGCAGGGCGATAGTAAAGGGGTTAATTTTGTCCTCCTGCACTTTCATCATTCTCTAGGGTCAGATTTTCGTCAGTGAGCCAAGTCACCACAACTGTCAGAACTGCAGTATCGCCATAGCGGTGTGCCGGTGTTTTAAAGAAGTAATCACAAAGAGGCTGACTGGGAGTTATTTTTATATCAGCATTCAAAAATTTACTGTCTTGGAAGTGTAAAGCATATGGAAGAACCGCTCTGAAAAGTAGCAATAGGTATAATCTTTAATCATAGGAGGTACCTATTACTACAGTGATATTACACACTCCAAAACATTGGATATCACAATAATACACAAGTTGTGTCTCAAAATACCTTCTGTCACTGGTAAATGCCTTTGCTGTTCACCCTGATAACGTGAAAATGTCATAATCAAAAGCACAGTATGTCTCAACAAGTAACATGTAACTACTCAAGCAAATGTGCCCCTGCTAAGGAGATCAGCTGTCTCTTTGAAACATATAACAGGGTACAGTTCTTTCTCAAGATCTTGAAAGCGTGCATGGGGGGTTGCGACATGTGTTTACTTACTGTGGTCAAAAGGCTTCTTTTCACATCAGTGTGACAGAAGCTAGACAAAAACTTTCCCCCTCTCTCTAACTCTGGCTCTGTTTGGCAGGATGGCGCTGGATGGGATCCGGATGCCCGATGGCTGCTATGCCGACGGGACGTGGGAGCTGAAGATGCACGTCACCGACCTCCACAGGGACGTGTCGCTGAGGGTCACCGGGGAAGTCCACATCGGTGGAGTCATGCTCAAACTGGTCGAGAAGCTAGGTATGCGAGCGTGCTGCTGGTCGGAGTGGTTGCAACTGTTGGAATCAGCCAATCGAAAGTGTAATAAACAGGCATCACATGGTCTTAACACAACAGAAGCAATCCACGGTCAACCTGCAGATACACGATTTGATGCATCCCACTTGTAATAGAGCTGGCGTGGAAAAACCTTTCCTTGTATCATCCTGCCACTGGCGAATTTCTTACTGTGGCTGATTTGTATTATCTGTTCATGTTTGCTGGGTGGTAAATACCTCTTCTTTTCAAGATAGATACCATTCTGTGAAGTGAGTGTCTACACAGATTAGACACAGCTCTTTTTGTGAAAGCACAAACTGTATATGGGCAAAGTCTGAAACTGACTTTCTAAAGCTCAATAATATTGAGTGAGAAATCAGAATGAAATCAGAGGAAGGCGATCAGTTTAAGACAAGACACAATATGCTATTGTTTTTAAAAATAAAGGGCACCCTGTTGATTTGGTGGGTTTTCTAATTAATAAGAATGAAAGTTGATATTTGTTGCTTGCAACGAGGCTGGAACAGGGCTTAATGTTCCTCTTTGTTACCCTGCAGCATATATGGGTCAGTAACTCAAGGTATAAAAGGAACCATACACTGTTTTCCTCCCCCTACTTTTTCATGCACTGTTGTGTAGCTACAGTTATGCACTTGACGAGTTTGGCTGAAAGTAAGCATAAGAGTCTTCTGTTCCAGCCACTTGAACACAGCCCTGTTTCATGGAGTCTGCAGAAAGGTCAGTGGTGGTGGTGGTTGCAGTGCCATTTGGGAGTGACAGTTTGTTGTGTGTTGACGATGCTTGAATGCTCAGAATTCCTGCAGCGCTCCAAGGTTTTTTTTTTTCCCTGCCCATGGTCCTGTTTTTAGCTCTCCTGTTAGAGCTCCACATAATTGAGGTCTTTGTTCTCTGTGGTCGTCTGTGCAGAGTAGCATCTCCGCTAGGCGAGTGCAGTGTTGCCGGCTGACGAGTGTGGGACGATATGAATTCATTGCTCTTTCTGCTCCAACTCAACTCAAGGCCGGGCCTTGTCCCTTTCTTCGAGTTAATTTTCTTCACCGTCTTTGCGGTGTAGCGTACGGAAAGCGCGTCAAACATTTGTTGGTCTTTGTGCATCATTACAGTTAGATACATTGGATATGATGGGTTCATATTGTTATATAAAATGTGTTTTGAACTGGATCAGTTTTATTACAGTTAAAACAACATGTATTGGGGGCGGCATCAAGGCTGACTCTTTATCTTTTGTTTTCACAATCTGTAATTTCTGTTTCCTTTTCTTTAGGATGTTGCTATTGTGTTGATGACTTGCCTTTTTTTTTTTTTTTACTTCTAAGGAATCCGGTGGCTTGAGGTCATCACGTCCACTGCTGAAAATAGTTTTGATTTGTTGAGTTTGATGTTGCTGTTATGTCAAAGTAAAATAAGAGGGCGTGGGTGTACATATTTGTTTGTGCCTCTGTCATATCAAGCAATAAAAAGTACTGTAGCTCCAGTGTGTTTACATTCATAAAATATAGTGAAATCTCCTCCACTCTGTCATGCTGCAGCTGCACTTACAGCAGTTAATGTAGCTTACTCAAGTATGAAGTAGAGCTTGTGCAGTAGCATTAACTTGCTCTCTGACGGTTTGATGTATTTGTACCTTCTAACTTATTTTACAGGAGTTTGGGGACATTTATCCCACCGGTAAACATGAGTCGTTTTACACTGTAATCATTAACCAATAGACAGTATGAGTTATCCACATGGCCGCACATTGCAGGAGACTACACGCTGTTGTTGTCACACAGAGTTCTTGCTTCTCTGAACATGCAGTCATTTCTTAATGAGCACTTGGGACATTTTAGATGAGGCTTTGTAAAGATTGACTACATACAAACCTCAGGATGCTGTGCACTGTGTTGGTGTACAATACGAGTTGAGAGGAAACAGTTTGTCCAAGTTACATTCTGACTTTAAGAGAAATGAAAAGGGATGTTTTCAGTAACCTGTTTCCATACCTCCCTCAGTAGCTCTCAGTAGTGATAGGGCTGCACACTTCTCACTTAACACCCTTTCAGTGTTGTCAGATAGTCACTGTTGGATTTGCTGATTGCTTGGACGTGGTGGCTATACATAGATATCGTATAAATGCTCATGGTGCTGTGAGAAAGGACACATAAGAGTGTTGGCAAGCAGGGCCGCTGTCTCACATTGAAAAAGGCTCAATGACAATTCTCTCTTCTCCCTCTCCTCTTAGTATTTTTGGTCTTTTGCCCTTTAAAATGAAGGACCTCTTTTTGACTTAGTTTTTTCAGCTGCTTTCCACAATGATGACAGCGCTGTTTTGTTTTCTATCATCACTATTTGTTCCTGTATTCAGTAGGGTGTGTTTGCGCACACATTATGCGTAATGTTTTTGTGAAAACATGTCTGCCAGTTGTTCTTCATACAACAGGCACACAACACGTTTGTTCCTGTTGGTAGTATTTGTGCGTATGTTTCCACATGCGAGCATGGCTGTGTGGGTTGGTGGGCGTGTCTCATCCACATGCATCCTGCTTTCATCACTCAACTCTTCCTCTGTGCTGCAGGTCTCCCATCTACACTGCAGGCTCAGATGGCCTTCGGTAATGGATTAAATAGACAAATGCCAGGAAGGCACTCAGCTATTGATCACAGCAGCGGACACTGGTTCCATTTCCCTGCAAAACTCCAGGAGAGCAGTATTTAAAGCCAGCTGATTAACCACCCCCTCGTCCCTGGCTCTTATAATCCTTTCATCCTGTCAATGCTCTCAATCATTGGCACTTTCTCCGACTTTGTTGATGTTTTCCAAAAGTGCTGCACTCCTCTCTAAAAGGCAATTCTTTGCCATTTAGGAGGGAAAACAAGTATTGTACAAACAACATTAGCAGGCAGGGGTTTTATAGGATTTAAAGATATGATTCCCAAGTTATGTAGCTTTTAGGTTGGGTAAACTGGGGTAAAGTGCATATTCAGTTAATGTTTTTCACAAGTGGCAAAGCTACCTTAGCCAGTTAGTAAAAACAACGAATTTCTGATTTCTGTTCAGACCACTGAAGAATAAAGTCTCAGAATGAGTAGCATATGCTGCAAACATAAATTAAGGTTGCAAAAGTTGTTGCAGGCACTTTAGTGGATGGAAAACTACGCACACAAGTCCAAATCAAAAAATGGGGCAGGTGCCGAGTCGAAAAGTGGGTCAACACAACAGCTTGCATGCTGCAGAACTCCAATTTTACCTATTTATTGGGAGTTGTAATGTTCCAAGCACACCTGCTCTTCATCAGACTTTTGTGGACGTGACCTGGTTGTCTTGGCTCTGTTAAGGGCACATCTACAGCAATGCCTTTTGTCTTAAAACATCACACTTTTTTCTAGCATTCACACTACTCTTGGTATTTTCTGACCTTCTGTTTATTTACACTGGCGCACACCCAGTGTACACGAGTGGTCAAGTGATATGCGTGTACAGACTTATAGTTTGAACAGGTTATGTATGAAATGGGCTCATAATAAAACACCCTTTAAAAAAATGCTATTTTTATATTATGAAGAAAATATATCACGTTTTCTTTTTCTCACAAAGAAGAAGAAAAGGGAGAGGAAGGTGTGTGGAGTAAGGAGGGCCTGAACTATCTCTCTTCTAGCTGTCTGTCCTCATTGTGACGTTAGCTATGCTGCTAGAATTCCATAAAAGTCTTCAACGAAGCAGGAAATGACTCCCAAGGTTTGGCATGCTGTTCTCTGGTCGCTGCCGTCATTGCTGGAGTCTTTGCTGCCTGCTTCATCCACCTACTGCTCTGTCTCCCTCTCTTCCTTTCTCCGTGTTTCTTTCTGCCTTCACCCTCTGCTCTCCAAGTATATTTTGATTATTGTGTCTGAGTATTTAAGCCATCAACTTCTTCAGCTGCATAGCAAGGCTTAAAATTAGTAGCAAACACAGAGATACCCTTTATTTTCTTGTGGTTTCTGGCCCAAGTTGGTTCACGTACACTGACTTGAGCAAACTAATCAGCCTGTGTGACTCTGATAGTTAATGTGGTCGTTTCCAATGAGCGGCCTGCAGTTTTTGGCTGGTGTACCACCCACCCACCACAGACTACTTTCTCTGTATGTGCTTAATGCACTTGTGATGACCACCATATTCTCATTTACAGCAAATTATTGAGGAGAAGGCTTTGCAGTTAATCTTTAGTCTTTTTTATTTCTTTTCATTTGTACATCTCTGTTTAGAGGCATCTGTATTAAACCTGGTTAAACAAAACATCTGCAGCAAACCTTTTTTTGTTAGTGTTGAATTTGCGACGATTTGCAAGTAACTGTAACGTCTCCTCTGAGCAAATTTGGTTTTCAAGATAGTACTCCATTTTGTCAGCTATTTAAATTAGCTGTTTTTAATCATGCTGAACTTGCTGTCTGCTGCAGGTTGTGTGAGCCGAAGGCACTGGTTTAAGTTTGATAGTGGTGTGCAGGTTTCGTTGGGAAACAGCTGCTATTTAACACAGGATGTTGACCTTCCGCTGTTTTTTTTTAAAAACAATTTTATGCACCTTCTCCTTTCTGCCTTGCATTCTCGCCTTGGGCTGAGGAGAGAGAAATGGATCTGAGATATCAGTTGTAGCTTTCCTGAGGGCAGAGAACAGGTCTCTCACGTCTTTTACTTTTATTACAGTGCACAAAGCACAGCGTTGATAGGCAGTTTATAACCACCTGTGTTCTGTCTTCTATCATCGTGTCCCGGCACATGGTTTAAACAAATCGCCATACTTAATGAGACTCATTGATTGTGGCTGTGGAGCCTTTCTGAAGGTCTGACATTGAAGTGAGAAATAGCCTGGCAGCCTGTGTGATCATCTTGCTGTCTAATCTCTCTGACAGGAAGTAGTTAGCCTAAGTGGTGGTCCTGCCCAGGCCAGAGCTTTCCTGTTTCACTAGTAAGATGCTGTGATTGTGTAGCTCTGTACTCAGACTTGCAGATGTAATTATATACTGATCATTGGTCTGATTTTTTTTCTCTATACATACTCTGTGTTGCCCATATATAGAAATGTTTGGCAGCCCAATCAGTTTTCTTTTCCCTTTAACAGTCTGCTGAGTATACAGCTGACACTGATGCAGCCTCATGTGTGCTAGGTTCAGGGTTTAAACTATCAGTGGATTAATTTAATATTAATTCAGTGCTACCAAGTTTATTATGGACCCATTGAAAATGTGTGGACAGCTCTCTGGTCTGATCCACTTTACAAATGTAGATTTGAAAAATACACCATTATCCAGTTTGATTTTAATATTGTTTTCCTTTTTCTCTGTCTAGGCATTTGTATGCTGTACTTACTATGAATGATTAATAATGGCATTTTAAATATGCAGTAGAACAAATTATTATTGGCTCCTCTGCAACACTGAAGCCAGGTGCCCCCACCCCACCCCCTGACCGTTCTGCAGAACAAACAGTACAAAAGATCCAGTGGAAGGAAACGTTAGAGCGCCACATTGTTGTTGTAACACCACACACCTGTGTGTCAATGGGGTAAACTGATCTGGAGTTTTTGTTCACCTTCTCAGCCCACATTCATTCATTTCAAACCTGTCCCCGCCTCTGTTTTTGTGTATTTTCCCATTCACAAAGTAAAGCAACAGGACTTTTGTTTTAGTAATCATTTGATTGAAAAGCAGACCTGCTCATCTGCCTCAAGTATTCAGTATTTTTTGTTGTCCACATCGCAGGGGCATCAGTGGGCTAGCTTATCACAGTCCTGAAGTGATGTCTGGTAGGATGCATACATGGAAGGAAGGATAGATGAATGTTGTGTATCTGTTCCATTGATCTTAGTCCCAGAGTTACTTTGTAATGTCATTATTCCAGCGGGTCCCTGAACACTTAATTGTATAAAGCTGTGTTAGGGTGGAGGAGGAGTGCCCTCACTGTTTTGCTGTGTTTGGATTATGACACAAATGGATACAAACTATCTGTCTCTAAGGAGTTTTCCTTTAATAGCCCTCTGGTCTTTCCTAATGCATCAAAGCCAGGACTGTTACACCCTTTTTATTCTTATCAGTTTGGATGCTCCTAAATTTCCTGTTCCTGTGTCTCATTCAGTATTAGGAAAGCCTAGTTCAGTAGCTCTGATACTGCCATCTTACATGTGGGCCTCCATATTTTCTTCATTCATAGCAAAGCTGTTTGATCTTGTCTTTCAGGACTGTAAGTTGTTGAACTGTAAGGCCGTGATTTTACTTTCCATGTCAGCGAGTCCACTAGGGTGTGCTTCAGTCTGAGTGATATGAGTTTCACTGTGACACAGTGAACACGATGGGTATTGGTAAATGATAAATTAACTTATTTTGCATACTCCAATAAAAGCATCAGGGCCAACTCAAGGTTCAGCATCTTCCCCAGGGATACTTCGATATACAGGTTGGAGAAGCCACGGATTGATCCACCGACCTTCCGATTAGTAGACAACCTGCTGTACCTCCTGAGCCCTGAAGCTGTGCATGTGTTATAAATTATTATTGCTGTAATGTGTTCACACCCACAACCCTAAGTTAGATAAGTGGTTAAGAAAATTGATTGATAGATGGATGGACTTTAAGCTTTTTATGCATTGGAAAAACATCCTAACATAAACAAGTTACCTTATAGTTTTTATATTATATTCCTTTTTAGTACTTAAACTGACATGCCAATTGCTGCAAACGCTACACTCTACTTTTTGTAATTAGTTTTAACAAAATGCAGTGACATGGATAACTTCTTTTTGACCGTGTCATTGCCAGTTAAACAGGGTTTCTTCAAAGGTAGATCTTTTTCTTTCAAAGATTACAGATCAGTTCTGAAAAGGCTACTGTTGTGGTGATTTTGTGTTTTTTAAAGTAACACTTGCTATTGTCTAGCCAGTGATATTTTGGTTAAATGAGAGTGTGTTGACCGAACAACCGACCTGACAACTGAGACTACTTCCCTACTTGGGTACACCAGTGCTCAAGTATATGCCAGCCTAAGGAGAAAACCCAGAGGGCCTGTTTATGCTTGAAAAGATGTAGTTAATATGATGTGATGTAGGTGGGAAGACTAAAGACATTTAAAGGTGGAGTGAAACTCTGGCTGTCATGAAGATTACATCAGTAACTGTTTAGGTTAGAGTGTTTTTGTGTAAATAGGCGTTTTCGTGTGTGTGTGTGTGTGTGTGTGTGTGGTCATCAGATTGTCCCTAAATAGTTTTTGGGCACTGTGTGTGTATTGCACAATTCATTCTTGTAATAAATGGCATGTTTGAAGTATTGGAAGAATTCTGAACTGTTATGTAACAAGGGTCTGAAGTAATCTCTGCTGACCTCATTTAACTTAGCCTTTCAGTGGAAAGCACTGCAGTTAATTTGTGTTACCATTGTTTACCAGAAAAGAAACAAAAAACAAATGGGTAAAGACTTGAAGTTGAAAGCAAAATGAGTTCAAATATGCCACACAGCGCATCTCAATAAGCTTTTTATTGTGTCACTGATGTCAGTGTTATTCAGTATGTTACTGTTTCAGTTTTTTATAGTACTGAGCCTTTTTTTGTGTGTAATATTTAAGCATTGTCCTGGTGTAAAATAGAGGATTTGGTTTCCTTATTGGATTGTGTAGACACCATTACATGCAATAGAGGTACATTTTCCCCATTGTTATAACTGTCTTATGAATGTCTCTACAGATATATTATCATATGCTCCTAACTTTGCATTTTTTAGGGAAATCATGCCTATTATGCCACTAAAACCGAGACGGTACTGTGTGTGAATTATTCACACCACTCAGGTTATGTCTTTTATGTATGTTTGTCTCATTAACTTTTCTTAGTTGTGTATCAGATGCAACGTGTGCGTTGCACAGCTGTCTTGGATTCATATTAATGTCTGTCAATTTTGTCATGAGTCCAGAAACAAGTATTTCTCCTCCTGCTCCTCACTACCAATCCTGTCATCTAATGTCTGATCCGTACTGATTAAGTCTGTTTAGAGCTCCATGCATTGTCTTAAACTCAATCTGCTGAATTCATTGTGTCGCGTTAATCTCTAACTGCAATCCACCATGACGCTGTCTAATGCTATACAGAGACTGTGGTCACCTCTCTTTTTGAACCTGTTGTGCAGATGTTGGGTATCTGATGTTGATGCTGTCTAGCTTGACTGCACGAGCTACAAAGAACCTAAAGGCCATTTACAGTAGCTCTATTTTAAGGATAGTGCATAGCAGTTGCTTGCTACATCTTTGCTTGTCAGTACCAACCTTCACCCTGCTTCAGATGTGGAATATATTTAGAAGGGCTTTCTTTTTTTGTACAGGGGGGTAAAATTGTGTTTGTGTGTGTGGGTGGGTGGGTGTGTGTGTGTGAGAGAGAGAGATATATAATAAGTCTGACAAACCTGCTGCACCATGTCTTTGTTGTGTATGAAAACAAATTGTCACCTTGCACTGCTTCCCTGTGGCGTCAGCCAGAAGTCACCAAGGTAACAGCGTGACCAAGCGCTGTGTTTTTATCAGCAGCTTTAAAAAAAAAAAAGGACACAGTCTTGTATCATGCGGCTACGGATGTTACTGACAGCTGTTACTGATAGGTACAGAAAATCATTTTGTTCTGTGTAAACACAAGAAAAAGTCCAGACCTGTAACCTTGTCTTCTCTTAAATCATCTTCATCAGTGAAGCTAGAAACAAGCCTGGATTTTGCTTTAGGCATCAGCTGACTGTCACTGTGCTGGTTGAAATCCAATAAAGAGAAAACATGAGTCACTGAATCCACGTGCAACAGTGAGTTTCTTTTATTTAAAACACAAAACACAGCGTGGCGCTGCAATAATCAGTTGATTGATTGTTCATTTAATGACTGCTTTAGAAAATCAAATTATTTTCAGGTCATTTAGTGGTTTTAGAGCAAAAATGCTGAGCATTTTATAATTCTACTCTTTTTTTTGTGGGTATCTGCTGCTGTTCTTAGTCTTATTTGTTTGTAAATTGAAAAATATTTGCAGTTTGATCAGAGAAACTTTTTTTTTTTTTACATTTTAAAGACCAGCTGACTAATTCAGAAAATAAATTGCTGAATATAATAGTTAGCTGAAACTGTAGTCGTATGATGGCATAACTGCAGGCTGTTCAAGTTTGAGAAATGTAGAAGGGATATTCTCATTCAGAATTTATTTCCATTGATCACATAAGATTAGTTTATGAGCTTATAACGTTGTTCAGCAGCAGATAGAAACGTGAATGTCACTGCAGCATCTGTAATGCAGAATACTGCAATGCGGAAGGTTTATAACAGTAACAACAACAATAATAATAATAATCTTTGCTTTTTATTACTTTTCACTTTTTGTTTTTGTTGCCATAAGGACAGTTCTCTCTTTTTATGAGAGACCTTCATTTTGAAATTCCTCTTCTTGATGCTTCTCTCATATTGTGTCCCTAGACAGAGCTCCTCCCTGTCCCCTGCTCATCCTCCTCCTCGCCTCTTTTCTGTGACCTTTCTGTCATTTCCTCCTTCTCACGCTTTTCTCTGTTGTCCTGTCCTCTCCCCCTCATAGACAGGCCTCCACACACACAGTCACTTAATATAAACACCACAGATACTGACTGGAAGAAAATAGATGAAGAAGTGGGATGTAGAAGGGAGTGGCAGTTCAAGCCAGTTCAGAATGCCATTTTAGTGTTGTTTCTCTTTCTTTTTTTTTTAACCAATTGCATCCATCCATTTTTTTAAAACAGCACTAATTCTGGTTGTGGTATCTGGTGCACAAAGCAGAGGAAGTGGTCTTGGTTGAAAGCTGCGACAGTAAGGGTGGCAAATTGGGGAAAAAGTCAGTTTGGCAGAATTTATGAATTAATTTTCCTTGTTAAATTGCAAACACACACACACATAACACAGGGAGCTAATGTAGTTAGTGCATGCATAAGACGAGCACCCTCTCTTTGACAAACACCCACATCTCCCCGCGCGCGCGCACACACACACACACTGTATCATCTTTCACATCCTGCAGAGGTCATAAAACATCGTTTTCCCATTCTCTTTCCCTGTCATTCAAGCTGTATATACACACACACACACAGACACACACACACACACATACACATTCTGTTAAGGGGTTGTGGGTCCACATTTAATGCAGCCAATTACTTAGCCCCCCTCATTCCTCTGGCTGCTGTATTACATCAGACTTGGCAGTCTGCATTTTTAGCTGGTAGATGCCATTGGCCCTCCCTCTATCTGTGGATTGAGTTACCATGTTACAGCTGTAAGGGTCCAATGGAGGCCTCCCCGAGCTGCTTTTATCCAATCATGACACATCGACCCACTGCGTAATGATACAAGCAAGGAGATAGGAAGGCCATGTCCAGTAAGGTTTTGGTGGAAGACAGCAACAAAGAAACAGAAGCAAGGGCCGTAGATAGCTTCTTGAGGGTAACTGAGACCAGCCAAAATGTGCATTCATGTCTTGCCACAGATTGTATGGCGGTCATTCATGCTGAGTATAAGTATGCTTCTATAGAACGTGGTCTGTGGTGAAGACCTGAGTGCCAAATGTTAATGCTAGCTGTTCTGCATTGCTCCCAGACACCAGAAATTACAAGGTTGAAAGAGGAAAAACTGTGAGCTGAGTTATTCATACAGGATTATTTTCAGATTTTCTCTCCATGCTGCCTCTCATTATTTCAGCCTTTAATAGCCGTAAAAGATTTCAGGGAGCAGTTTCTCTGAAGGTAGAATATCAAGTTGTTATCTGCACAGCTGAGGCATCAGAACTGCGCGATGACAGCTAGACCCCATGCTGCTAAAGCAACTCTCATAGGGCCTCAGAAAGCTTGGAATGCTTTCACTCAAGTACCAAGTGTTTGCCCATTGGAGTAAACAGTATAAAAGCCAGCAGCTTGACAAACAACCCCTCCCCAGGACAATTCACAAAGCCCTAGGCTTTCACAATGCCATCTGCATTGTCATGCTGGTGGTCACTCTTTTCCTCAAACTTGTACTCCCCATTTCTTGTAATCCTTTTTTCAGCCCGGTTTGCTTTACTCACATCTCAGCAGTCTTGCTTCCTTGGTCTAAGGAGACAATCTGTTGTTTCACTTCCTCACCCACTAATCCTATTCATTCAACTTTTAGGCAGGATCTGCAGGAGTGGGCCAACAGTTTGTATAGATGCCTGTATGTAAAGTGTCAGGAAAAACAGCAGCAGCACATGAAAACAGAGAGCCACCACAGTGGCACCAAACTGTTTGATTGACAGAGAAGGTGAGCAAGGAGGAACCTTTAAGATCATCTTCACAGTCTTTCACTTTGGTAGACTTTACAGTTCATAAAATGAGTTGCCAGTAAGGATCCACAATGGTGGATTATGAAGGAAAACTAGATGGGAAGCTGTGTTTTGTGCCTAACTGCTGCTTGCTCAAAGTGTGCTTGAAAGTAATTGCAATCCATTATGGCTCCAGTTTGTGCATTATTAGCTGTGTCCTTCATCATGTAATAACCGCAGAAGATGTAATGACTTGATGATTCACTCCTGTACTACTAGCCTTGAATACAAAGTAGATGGGTGTCCTTAATGAGGAAGAATGCACATATTTTCTCCTTTTATGTATGGACCGGATGATTAATTGATAGGTGATTAGTTGCAGAGAAGAGATTAAAAGGCATAATTGAATGCTTTATTGAGGTATTTTGTTGTTAAAACATTACCCTTAGTCTTGTTTCTAACTGAAACCTGAATCATAAGATGTGCCAATATATTTTATGCAGACTGCATTCTTGTGATCTGACAGAATGATTTCTTATCTTTGTGGGGATATCAAACATCTGTGTGACAATAAGTTGTTGTTGATGAGCATACAAACCTTTCCAAACACCCTCACTGACCCCACAGTACCAGATCGAATGATTTGATTAAACAATGACTGAGCAAACTGACGTCTCTGTCTGGGCACAGTGACTCAGTAAGAGTACAGAGAGACCCAGAGTGAGACTGAGAATAAGCTGGAGAAGCAATGAAGGGGTATGCGGGTGGAGGAAATGAGACACTGATCTGGGAAGTGCCTTCCTGGTGTAATGCCGGAGTAATGACATCACTACTCGGGGGACATCTGAAAGTAGTTGAAAAACTTCAGGCATATTCACTTCATCTTAATTATTGTAGTCTGCTAACAAGACTGTTTAAATTTTACACTTGAACATAAAGTAACATATACACGGTGTTGGGTACGTAAATAGTTGGCAGATATTTTAAACACTGCATAACTTTATGGGAAGTGAGTCCTTGAGCTAGCTGCTTAATCATTGTAGCTAATTTGTGAATGCATCCCAGTCATTGATGAATCTCATTCATAAATTAGAACAATGGTTTTAACAGAAATACCACTCTGTCTTTGAATATTCACTTTTACCCTTCACTTTGAATTGATTTGCAATTCAAACAGAGCTTCAACACTTTGCTGTGCTGCTCGCATACAGACGAGAACCAGGTGATCTGCAAAACAGATGCTTTGAGTTCCCTCACATCCCTGCGGTTTTCACCTTCCCCTTGAAGTCAGACACATACACCATGAGACTACAGGTCAGTCCCTATTGTTGGTGAGCCCCTGCAGAGCAAAAAGCCTGGAAGCAATGCAGGGTTTTAGGTGCCTTGCGTCTGCTTAAAGGGATCACAGCGTGACTTTGGAACAAAGAGGGCGGTATGAATCTGATATTCCCTTGGTGTCATGCAAACAGCCACGTCTTTCACACATTCTGTCCTCTTTCCCCCTCTCTCTTTGACTTCACCATCTCTGCAATCATTTTCAAGAGCATCCCCCCCCCTCTTCAGTGAAGTGTGACATCCAGCTGGGAGGAGATATACTTGGTTATCAGTAGAATGTTATACAGTATTCTCTAAGGCAAACAAGAAAAAGCAATACAAACTCAGTTCATTGCTTTGTTTTCACATTGGCCACTCTAACTATAACTCATCCATTCCAACTTTTTTTGTCTTCTCTTAGATGTTAAGAAGGACTGGTCAGACCATGCTCTGTGGTGGGAGAAGAAGAAGACATGGCTGTTAAAAACCCACTGGACGTTGGACAAGTATGGCATCCAAGCTGACGCCAGGCTGCTTTTTACGCCGCAGCACAAACTGCTGCGCCTCCAGCTGCCCAACATGAAGCACATGAAAGTCAAGGTCAACTTCTCGGACCGGGTCTTCAAGGCTGTGTCGGACATCTGCAAAACTTTCAGTGAGTTGATGATTTGACTCATTTTCAGAAGAATTGGTGAAATATTTTTATTTGAAGTTCGCATGTGGAAAATGGCCACAAAGCCAGTGTGAGATGAGGTGCTGTTGGCAAATAGTTGTGTTTATGAAATTATTTTCCATTGCAGAATGGTGGATCTAGTTTACTTGTGCGCACCCTGTTTAACTGGAAACTTCCCCTGGTGATAGTATTTTTGGAAAAGTTCTGAAATGCTCAGCATCAAACATAGCTGATTATGTCCTTCCTCTCTCTTTGTTTTTATCCCTGGCAATTTGTTGTGTTTATTAAACACAGTCTAAGCCTTCAGTGCCAAAGTGGTGTCTCCTGACTTTCAGTCCAATCTAAAGTCATGTCCTTGGAGCCAGGGCTCCAATCAGTCTCACGTTAATGTTTCGTAAACAGAGATTATTTATCTGTCTCAGGCTTAAAACAAAGGCACGCAACAAGGTACACATTCATATACAGATAAATAATTCCAATTCTTTGTCACAGTCTTGCTTACTATCCCTTCTTCTAATACCAGGTCCAAATTAAAGTGTCCTCCATGGCATAAGTAATACCCTAAGGTCACATGCACTCACTCTATAGATATCTTCTGTAACTTGCTCCGTGCTGTTCTGCCAGAGAGGTCTCAGAGGTCACATGCTGGATTCCCAACAACCCCTGACACACTAACATCCATTTTTCTTCAGCTCAGATCCCAACCCTTGCCCCTGCCTCCCAGTTGCTATCTACAGTAGAGTTTGCAGGTTTGGAAAACCCCCATGCATGGATATCCTCCCATAAGACAGGATCATAGCACACCTGTTGTGTCCCAGTCACTGAACTGTGTGCAGCCGACAGGGCCAGTGGGAAGGTTTCTTTGCTGTAGATATATGGCAGCTTACTGAGCTGACTCACAGTTAGACTGATGTGGAAGCATTTTTTTGTCATTTGGGCAACTTCTCTCAGTTTGGCAGTTTTCTCTGCATATTTTCTGCTGACTGCCTGTGAGCTGCATAGTGAATAAGAAGGGACAGGAAGAGTGGAGGCCTGTCCAGCTGGCCTTTGTTTCAGACAGCAGAAAGGGAGGAGCAGGAAAACTGGAAGACAGAAACCAGATTAGTTTTTTTTTTTCCCCTGATGATGATGATGATGAGCTTGCCTTTAAGTCCAGATCTAGTTTGCATGCTAATTTCTTCAGTTATTGTACTGTTTTTGTTGTTGTTGTTTCTTTTGTTTTTTTCTTCTGGCAAGTTTGCAAAACAAAAACAGGAAAAATAGTTTTAGAACTAGTTTTCAGTCTCTTAAGCACAATCTAATTCTGACAGTGAACATCCTACAAAGCATAAGAAATCAACATAACACTCTGATTATCCTCACATACTTCTCCCATGTCCAAGGCAGCTTTGTCTTGACAGACACAGTCCATCTGGTCAGACTGGAAGAGAGAAGAGGACTCAACAAAAAGGCTGATGTACTGTAATACATGGAAATCACTCAGTTCTACTCCTGTTTTGACCTCTTATTCCATTTGGCAGCTCTCACATCCTGCCCTGCACTGCTTAGTTCAGAGGGAATAAAAAGCATCAGGGATTTTCCACATTTAGTTTCAAGATAACATTTTTGAACTCTGTAAACAATTCAGAGTTCTCTGAAATCATATTTTTTTTCCACAGCTTTTTTTCCTTCTTTTTTGAATGTCTACTGCGAAGGGATGCAACTAATGATTGTCGTTGTTGATGAAACTATTGTAGTCTGATAGAGGTTAGAAAGTAACAACAGTGAAAATGTCCCAATTTTCTGAAACTCAGATCAAAAGATGTTGAGATTACAGTTTTAGAGAACAGAGAAAATTGGCAAATCTTTACTTCTTGGAAGGTGCAACCAGTAAATAGTGTGTAGTTATAGTTCAGGCATGCCATGAAGTCCAACTCACCCCACAATCCTGACAGATCACCTAATGAAACAATAGGTGCACTGTTTAAGCTGCTTTTGCCGGCCCTCCATTGATGTACATCTGCAAGGTGCTATGCACCCCGCCTAAATTCCAGCTCCTCTTTTGCTCAGTCTGACCTAATCTTCCCTTTCTTCACAACCTGGTTTTTTTATACTCATTTAAAACATATTCAATTCATGCACACACGCACACGCGCGCGCACACACACACACACACACACACACACACATTATCACCATTTGTCCTGTGAGCCAGCAGACAGAATGTACTCTTCATAACTGACTAACACATGACTGTGGACCTTGGAGCCTGAGGTGGTGCAAAACTGAAGTTGTTCCCTTAGAAAAGCATCATTTCAGAGTAACAGGAGTCAAGCTGCTCCACTTAAAAGTAGTATTTTTACTTGTCTTTTACTGCCATGTGTAGGAAAACAGACACAGAGCAGCTTTCTGTGGAATGGCTAATGGACAGTACAAATTTTGAAATGTTACAGTGAGCCATCAATAACATGACTGGAAAATTGGACTCGGAGAGCTTTGTCAGTATCACCACACATGAAGAGCACAAGCGTGTGAGTTTGAAAGAGACAGCTGGAATTTTTTGGTCCCACTACTTCTTGAGAAACCTTTCTGATTTTTGTATGAACTTTGCGCTGTCATTTTGGTCTAGCAGAGTTATGGCCCATCAACCTGTGGCCTGCTTGACTGCTTCACATGTGCTCTCAACTGTTGTCATAACACAGTAGGACTGTGGTTTGGCCTCAGCTCCAACTCCTAAATTAAAGTGCATCATTATCCTTTCTGAGTTGCATTTTGCACATTTTTAGCCTCGTGTCTGACAGATAAGGAGAACTGTCACTCTTCCCAAAGCAACTGGGGTCAATTGGTATAGAATGAAAACTAGTACAAGAGACTTGTGTGCCATTTGAAGAACTGAGTGAATTCATCACATCATTTGACTTACTACAAATGCCAGATGTTTATCTTCATTGTATTTGCAGTTAGCTCAATTCAATTCAACATGAGAATGCACATGCCGTGGGTACGTTATCCATTCAATGAGTCTTTAGTCCTTATTGTCATCAAACACAGGTGCTTGATGAAATTGTGACAGCTGCCGCTGGTCAGCAAGTAGAAAGATAAATACGAGAATGAATATATTAAATAAAAATAAATAAATGAATAAATACAAGGATATGTAACCCAAGACTGTGTGTGTGTGTGTGTGTGTGTGTGTGTGTGTGTGAATTGTTGAATGTGTGTAGGTACAAGCTGCTGTTTGCAACAACAACAACAAAAAAGACGTTTTCACGGCTCAGTATTTATTATCCTGTAATTGTTTTATGGGATGAAGGAGCAGGTGTGTTATTGTGAGGTGTTTAGAAGTCTCAGAGATAAAAACTGTTTTTCAGTCTGTTGGGTCTGCATTTCTGGGACCTGAACCACTTACCTGATGGCAGATGGTTTAACGGTACATTGCCAGGGTGAGTAGAGTCTGTGGAAACTTTCCTGCCTGGCAAAGCCAGCAGGAGGTAGCGATGTTTTCCAGGGTGGGCAGAGGGCTACCAAATAAGTCACCAGATATCCCTGGCCTGCTGTTAACATACCTGCTCAGCCTGCCCAAGTAAAAACCTATATGTGGCAACTGGAGTACCTATTCTTAATATTGAGGAGTATGCACGGGAAACACAGGAACCAGATGATTCCTTGTTAATTTTTTGCCCATGTAGGTCTATATCAGTTTGTATGGTAAACTTTAGTGTTGTAAAATTAGACTGTGACAGTGTTTGTGATTCTTCTGTGGCTGGTCTTACTCACTGCAGTGAATCATCTGTTCCAAGGAGTAAATCTTGCAAGTGCCTCTGGCTCTCAGTCAACCCCTTTCCTCTGGCTTCAGGCCTGATTACTGCCAGAAGTCACCAGGATAGAAGATTGGGATCTTATTGTCTAGGTGTCATTTCTGCTAATGGAAATTCACCGAGCCTTTGTAAGCATTCTGACCATCACCCCCCCCCCCGACACTAGCCAAAAGTATGTGGTGAGTGTAGCAGTATGAATATGTCAGCAAAAAATAAACTGTAACACTTGCCTGGGATGAGAATTGGCATTTCCAGAGACCATGGTTCTCAGCCAGAAAAGGGTGTATTGCCTACTCTGAGTTGAGAGTGAAGTGTTTCCTCAAGTAGAGGTATTTAAGTATCATGGAGTCTTTTTCCCAAGTAGGAGAAGAACTGAGCAGTAGGTCGACAAGGAGATTGATTGATGCAGCTTCGGCATTTATGGCAATGATCTACATTCCTACCACCTATGGCCACAAACTGTGGTGGGTATTGACCTAAAGAATATAATCATGGGCACAAGCAAACTGACTAAGCTCTTAAGTAGAAATTTTTTTCTGGATGTCAGTGCCTCTTACTGGAAATAATGCACATTATTATGAAAACACAGATTTTCCCAGAAATGGCTCAGTCTCCTTTACACATTAAGCTCACATGTTCAAGCTTATATGCTGTGAAGTACCCACTGGTATGTGGATCCTTTGCTTGCTAATTAATTAGCTAATTGGCTTCATTTGTTGGAATTGGAATTAGAATACATAGTAGCACCTTCTATATCTACACCACAAGCATTCTGTATGAAATAGATGAGTGGATTAGATTTTGATGTACATTGCTGCATAAGTATACATATTTATAGTTCTTAAATTAAATTCAGACTGTTTTGGAAAACTGTCGGTGGTCTTGACAATAAACTCAAAGTACTGTAAACACCTGATAAATATTGGGTTAATATATCAACTGTGTACACCTGTTTCATTGAAATCTTAAATATTGATTACATCAGGTGGTTTATCTCCCATGGGGTTTGTCATGCATGGTAGATTGCTAATATTTAGAATATGGAAAAGTTCCCAGTGTTGGTGATAGGATCATAACAATTAAACAGAGTTAGAATAAAATGCCACATGCCTCTGTAACATCTCACCATGAGTCGCAGTCCTATCCACGTACTTGCAGTTTGAGACACACTTTGTTGTGTATATTGGCCTCCTTGGGGGCTAAAGCTCAGCAGCAGGCCTGGAGCTCACATGGCTGTATAAGGGCACAGGGACTGTGCTCGTCTGCTGCAGCAGAGTGAGAATGGGGGAGGAGGGAGGCAGAGAGAGGGTAAGCTCCCATCTGGTAGTTCTTAAAACTCCTGGAATGCTTTTGCTTTAGTTACACAAACCAAACAAGCTTGCTCACCAAGCCAAGACGTTCTCTCAACCCTTCTGCTTCTGCTTTCCACAACACCTTCTTCATTCAATTGAAAAAAAAAAACAAGTATTGATTCAATATAGCAGATATGAGAAAGTGAACAACTGTTCACTTGATTATGTTAAAATATAAAATATTGCTTTCAAATATCTGCTTGCTCTTTAATTCATGTGGAATCCTTAAAAAACACAAATCCAGCCAAGGTTCCAGATGTGCTTTTTTTCTAGACGAGCTCCATCTATTCTGGTCCTGACACATTCTGGCCGTCTCATCGCCTGTATCAGAACCATCCCAAGCCCATCTTAAAACATTATTCCTGCTGCTGAGTGATGGTTCCCTGGCCTCCCGGCCCAGGGGAAAGAGGGAAATAAGAAAGAAGCCAGAGGATAAAGACTGCTCTGTTTTAGTCATTATATTCAATGTGGTGGGTGTCTTACTGTCTGATTTGGATCTTGCACACATCTGCACACATGCAGTTACAGTGTGGCTCATTTTCATCTTCATTACCTGTTTGTTGTGAAGAGTAAGAGTTCTTTTGGTAAAAACCATGCTACCCTGCTATTCTACAATGGCAACTGAATTCTCTTATTAATGTGTGGTAAAGCAATAGTCTAAGGAAGAAGAGTAGGAGGGTGATGGAGGATGTCTGCCCTGTCTCAGCTGGGGATTAAAGTTAAAGCAAGATTTGCTGGAGCCCTGAGAAAATGGATTTATAGTATTCCACCCCTTATGTGCACAGTTATCTTGCATCTACTGTTTCCCCTCACCCTCACTTTTCCTTCTCTCCCTCTTTGCCACCTTTTTTTAGATATAGGTTGATTTAACATCCCTCTATTCACCTACTATACAGTTTACAGTAATTGAGGTCATGTTGTTTTATTTCAAGCCTGTATTTGGTAACTTTGTGACATCAAAACCTGCCTGTCTGGGTATCCAGTGGGCTTGGCTTTGTTGCTAGTAAAGGTTTACGTTTATGTGATATCAAATGAACCTTCATGGTGTTTCTCCCCCAGATATCCGCCATCCAGAGGAGTTATCTCTACTGCGCAAGCCCCGTGATCCCAAAAAGAAGAAGAAAAAGTTGGAAGAGGCGGAAGAGGATGATCTGGAGCCGGAGGGTCCACTGTTAACACCTGGATCAGGTGAGCTGCTTGTACGGCTTGGTAACAGTGTTTGCCCAAAGAATTCTAGCTGATTTTGTTAAGAGAGGAACAAAAATCTTTCTTGATGAAGAAAATCAGGATATTTTTCAGTTCACGTCTAACTCCTGAGCTAAAAGCATAGTGGTTTGTGTAAACTTAAGTATTCTTAAGTATTCTATTCAGGTTTTAAGGTTGTTGTTTTTTTTTCTTTTTGTCATGAAACGTAATGCTCTTATTTTCCTGAGACAGCAGGTTGAATAGCAGCTTCTACAGGCTCGATGAAGCCTCTTCGATCCTTTTTTGTATTTGAGGCACTTATAGTTAAAAATAAATAAAAAAAACACTAAGATGAGTGGAGTTTGCTGCACCCTGCTTCTCGTGACCAAATATGAATGTGTGAGTTTGAGGTCTGCATGGGATCTACAGCCCTCGCTCCCAATTTCTTGGCAGGGACGACTAAAAATGGCTGAGATTCCACACATAGTTGGTCACGCTGCCATTTCAAACCCAAACCAGGCTACAGGAGTGCAGTCATAATGACCCTCCTCCCTCCTTCAGTGATGGAAGAGTTACAACCATATGAGCAGAGAAGAACAGAACAAAACAGACTGGAGTGCTGTCACAGAGTCAGCATTAAGTGAAACTGCTAATGCTATGAGACGGGGTGAATGAGGCTCTTTGTGTGTAATGGGATTAGACACTCATTTACAACAGTATTGATACCAACAGTGCCGTCTTCACCTCCTCCGGTTGACGCATAATTTTACACAGAACCACTGCAGACAGGTGGGCACAGGCCCTCCCCTCACTAGCAGCTGAACACATTAATGATAGTTCAGCACTGAATAGCACTTTAAGAGGAATTTCAGGACTTTAGTAAATCTCCCATTTCAGCCACACTGAAGTATTAAACAGTTATTATAAATGTTAACCTAGCCAGTGCACATGTTGACGTTATTAATTACCTGAATAGGTATCTGTTAAGTTATCATTAAAGTAGTGACTATGGCTAATAATAAAACAATGATGTTAATGTTGGACCTATGCAGCAAACATTATCAGTCCTCCACAACTGTAAGGTTAATAGACGGTGTTAATTTAACAGGGTGATACAACAGCTTGTGTCTAAACTGTGTTACGTTTCCAGAAGCACAGCAGTACCTCAGACTACCTCAAAATGTAGGGTTTTTTTGCACTACCTAAGAGAATCCTAAAATATTACTCACATATTTTAAAGTTGTATTACTTTATTTATTTATTTATTTTTTTTACCCCTGTGCTACTGAAAATTGTATTGAGTATCAAGTATTTGCCTGGGTATCGCTATTGACTTTGAAATTCTAGTATCGTGACAATCCTATTTGGATCAGAGTGGAATGAGCAAAAGGTGTATTTATTTGCTCATATATTAAACTGTAACAAGTAATGGAAAATGCAAAAGCAGCTACTTTACAACATCAGATCACACCCAGAGTTGCATCACTACATTTTAAGGGGTTTGCTACGTTGATGCCTCTGGTTTAGATACATTTTGTTCCCAGTGGGTGAATGTGGTCAGACTATTAGGTGGTGAGGCAAAACAGAGTTTCAATAGGAATGTGGAGAATCTGTTTACTGTCACCAGTCTCCCTGTGTGAGAGTGTGAGTTTGTGTGTGTGTGTTTGTGTTTGAGCGCACACACAGACTCGGATCTGTATCAGATCAGTTGCTACAGTCAGAGTACATTTCATGGCCAAGTTGTAAGATGTTATGCCGTCCCTTGTGAGGAAGGGTTGGCCTCTTGGCCTGGGTCTCCTGATAGAAATCACAAGGGTTTGCAAAGATGCAGTCAGTACCAGAGCCTTCTCTTTCCTCATTCCCTGCCTTCAGAGTGACCTTTATCATATATAAAGCTGCAGTACTTAATCAATTATTCAATTTACAGGAAATTAATATGCAGCGGTTTTATTAATCTAATCAAGTATTTTTAACATCCACCCTTTTAAATGTGATTACTATATTTTCTCAATAAGCTGATAAGTGCAACACATTTGAATATAATGCAATTCACTCTGACAACTTGTGGCAGGCTATTTTCACTTGAGAACACATCTCTGAAATATTATAGACTAATTGATTATTCAAGAAAATAACTGTGAGATTGACTAATAAATAAAATTAGTGTTAGCAACCCTAGTCATAGTTTGTGGTTACTTAAGCGTTAAATAGTATTGCTCTTTTCTCAGTTTCTTTTTAACTAATTTGTTACAACCAAGGCTGGTATAAGAAATACATACAAAAATTACATTTCTATAGACTACCTACATGCAGTATAGCCTATATATGAGGTCCGCACTGTTCTCAGAAGCAAATGTAATGGGCGTATGGTTAAACACCAAGATCATAATGGGTACGTGACCATTTATTTCCACTTGCAGACTTGAAGTCTTTTTCCAAAACCTCAATCTCTATATTTAAAAGTACTATTTAGGAAATGTCTCCACACTTGTTTGACTTGCCGCACAGAATTGGTCATTTTTGGTAGAAAAACCACGTTACTCATCCTCAGCTTGTTGCTGTGATCCCAACTAAGACATGATGCTGCCCATGATGCCGGTTCAGCATCTCCCAGTGGACCAACTACATCTTGATGTGCCTGCTGTGTGTAATTTTCTGTCTTGTCAGGGTTGAGAATGACAGATCTTGAACAGCCCTTACTTTATATATGTTCTGCACTTCATACATTTAAGGCTGGGTCATGCTGACCAACGCCTTGCCTGGGTTTTCAATCAATCATGTTGCGTTGGATGGTTATGAATGGGTGTATTGAAACGGCAGAACTTCACTGGTCATGCCAGGGCAATCTCCCTGTGCAAAGAGGGTAAACTGAGTCATCCACTCTGAGGCTAGCGGTTGGCAGTGTCTCTGGAAATGCCACCAATCTCCCGATTCTTGTAGTCCTCAACTGTTGTCTTTTTCTCCTCCATTTCCTTCTATGCCTGTAGAGTTTTCTGTGTCTTAAATCTGTCCCCTTGATTTGATTTCTACCCATTTCCTTCCTTCCCTCCACTTTTTCCTGTCTTTCTTTTTCTTACTCTTTCTCTTTTCATCCTAGCCTCTGAGATAATATACATCGGACCTGTGAAAGGTAAGCTTTCCCCTTCCTCTGTCCTTGTCTTTTCAGCACTGCTTCCTCAGCATTGCCTCCTTATTCCTCCCTACGCCCTGCAGCTGGTGTATTGAGGTCACATGACATCTGTAGCATTTGGGTCTAGCAGCCGAGTCACCTGACTGCTCCTCCAAAGGGAAGTCAGCTGATTCGGGTAGTCTTATGACAAAGGCTTTGCGCCCTTTTAGAAATTAGCTCATCGCTCACTAAAGCTTCTCCAGGGGTCTGCTCACTGCGCCTGCAGGATAGCCAATCACTTTTTAGATCATTTTGCTTGAGTATGCAGATGTTAGATGGTTGTAATCAAGCAGGTTATTGCTAGGACATACTGTGTTTTTAGCAATAAAGTGGTGTTCAGAATTAGAATCACATGCTTATAATCCTATCTGCATGCTTCAAATAGCAGCCCACACAGGAGCACAGTGTAAAAACCAAATCCACGAGAGACAGTTTCATTTATTGACACCATTCCATGGTTTACTTCTAGTCTCAACAGCTGATGGTGGTCCTGCGCCTTCCATCTAAGCCCTCTATGAATCTCCAGTGTGGGAGTACTAGCAATTAAAGTCATGTTAGCATTCTTTGTTTTCACGCCAGCATTGGAGATTCAGTAAACAGGATGGAGGAGGCCTCGTGTTGTTAATGGACCTCCAGCTTTTAATTTATACATGCTTTCCCTGGATATTTGGCATTCCTCAGGGGACCCTATGGGAGACATGATAACTCTTCCTGACCTGATGAACTTAGCGTTAGGAGGAAAACCTTGAAAGAACCACTGAATAACACACACACCCCCACACACACAAGGAAAGGGAGGCCATAGACTGCACCATGTTCTCATGACCTCAGTTTGCAAACATAAACATACACATGCACACTCACAAACACAAACCAAGCCCACTTCCTGGTTTCAGAATGGGTCTACTGGTTTAGCAAGTGTTGCTTCTTGACCTAGGCCCTACAGAGGGAGAGTTGGAATGGAGGGGAATGTGGCCGTGGAAAACACTTTGCAACATGAGCCAACAGGAAATGTAGATTATTTCACTTTGGGGCCATCTTTTTGTAGCCAAAATTCTAAATTGAAACACTTTAAAACAAATATATTTATAAAGTCAGCATTTAAGTAATCAAAGATTTATAATCAGTTATATTTCTATAACATGTTTAAATTATATTCAGTGTATTCTCATCTGATATTTTTGTGCTCTTTCTCTCTCGTGGGCGAATTGTGCTGTAGTTTGCTGTGTGTGCAGTGCATTCCTGCTAATTTTTTGTCTGTGAGTAAATGGGTAAACCTTATCATGTTGTGCATCATCTGCATGCTGATCCACATCTGCCCCGCCATCAGCAGCAGGAGGGTGTTGTTGAAGTCACTCATCTGCAAAGTTTGTGCTGGTAGTCACATGGTGTTGTTGACCACTAACTAGCCAGGCTAGGCTGCGAATGTGTGTGCTGAGAAGTCTTCACTCTTTCCTTCTCAATGCTGTATCAGTGACATATTAGTAAATGTGTAATTAACTGGATTGCAAGCATCAATAAATGGAAGTGATTTTTTTTTTTATTTTTTTTTTTAGGAATTGTTGTAGGTATGCATTTCTGGATCTTCAAGGGAATAACTGATTGCTGTGTTTTTTCAGGGAGCATCTACTCTAGTCCAGGATTATACAGTAAGACTATGACCCCCACCTACGACTCCAGGGATGGCAGCCCTTTGTCACCCACTTCCGCCTGGTTCGGAGACAGCCCCCTGTCAGAGGGCAATCCCAGCATCCTTGCTGTGAGCCAGTCAATCTCCTCACCAGACATTCTGGTCAAACTCTACAAGCCCCAGTCCTTGCTGGACAAAGCTAAAATCAATCAGGGGTGAGTTACACTTTGTTTAGAGGTTTGGTTAAAAAGCTTGTCATCTCAAGTACTGTGGTAGTTTCAATTATTGACATTTTTACACTTGGGCAAAACATTTGCAAGAGACTGCATTTCTGATTTTTTTTTTTGTCATATTCTAACTAGCTGTAATCACTGTTTGTACAGGTGGTTGGACTCATCCAGGTCTCTCATGGAGCAGGATGTAAAGGAGAATGAGGTGCTGTTGCTGAGGTTTAAATACCACAGTTTCTTTGACCTCAATCCAAAGGTAAATCACACAGAAACATCAGTACAACACCTTGTAGTCAGTAGACGCTTATTGAGAACATGCTGTATTGGATAGCTGTGTGTCAAATCATGCTACCTAATGGGTGCATGATTTGGGTTAATGCCTTTAAAAATATTTTTTGCATTAACCTGTAGAGTTTACAGTGTATGTATTGTAATGATGACCTGAATGGAGCATTTGAAAGACAGGTTATTTGATACTTTGGTGTCATTAACAACATACAACCTTTACCTTTGACTTCACTGTAATCAAAGCTGGCCTGTTTGTTCAGTAATGTGGTTGGTTATGCCCACAGTATGATGCCATTCGAGTGAACCAGCTCTATGAACAGGCCAAATGGGCCATTCTGCTGGAGGAAATTGAGTGCACAGAGGAGGAAATGATGATGTTTGCTGCCCTGCAGGTAAGAATTCTTCTGTTCAGAGCTTTGCTTTTATAAAGTATGAAATTTGTAGACACATACCCCTTTTTTCATTGGGAGGAGGGAACGCTTTCTTCTCAGTTGCAAGACAATGAATTGGATAGGATCACAGCCCAGATTTGAGCTATAATGCTACATGTTCTGCTGCAGCATGAATGCTAAATTTTGGTATTTACATATTGTTGAAGCTCAAGTTAATGTGGGTGTTATTACAAATATCCGCACTGGGCTTTGATTAAAATTTATCGGTTCACTTTATTTCCTACTCAGAGTAATTAGGCTTTTCAATAAAATATTTAAATATTGTTTTAAATTGTTATATTGCAATTTACAGGGATTATTGCTGATGTAGACAAACCTGTAAAGTCTACAGAAGTATACTGTTGAAACAGTTTCTACCCAGGAATTGTTACTGTAGCCTTATGTGACTCTGCAAAACAGAGGTCCATTGTTGAGCGTGGAGAGCTGGTCTGGGTTGGACTTTAAAGGCACTGCTGGCATATAATACATGAGTTTCTGTTTTGAGACACATTCAAAGCAGATCAGAAGAAAGAACAGTGACTAGAATGGCTATAGCAGGGAGCAGTGGAAGTAATATACAGATGTGAAGCTCTTTTGAACCCTCTTTTGAACCCCAAATAGAAGGGGGTGGTGCCCCTTCTATTTCTGACCCTCATAAACTGTGGGTGCCAAGACCTGAGGACGCCACCCTGTCTTCACCCTGAGGGTAATTATAGTGCATCTTGGGACACAGGACCCCATGCCTCAGCGCAGACCACCCACTCCAGCAAGACACACTCTTGTAGACCTGTTCACATTCCTCTTCCCACTCTTTTACTCTGGGGTATTAGGTGTGTTTCATCTGACCAGTTGTAATTACACTTAACTGGTTTCTTCTTTCACTGCACTGGGAGAGATGCTAATCCAAGTACGGTGTTTAGACTGGTAGGTACTCTGTTGCTACCTATCTTTTAGCACTTTGGTAGCTACTACTGTGTTTCAGCCTGGGTTTTTAGCTAAGGTTTCACTGTTGACAGATACTAGGGTCTAAATAAAGAGCAATGATTGTCCAATACTAGTATGTTGTTGGCTTGAGTTGGCATGCTGTCACCCGGATGTATCACTATAGCAGTTCTCAAATATGAGGTAATCATTGGTCAAGATCAGTGACTGACCTCATAGTTGTGGATTGAGGACACAGGTTGTACTCTGTACTGCAGCAGAAAAATGAGTGACTCTGATAATCACAAAAACAAACAGGAAAATGGAAAACAAGCCCCTCAGGTTTGTAGTTTTTAAGGAAGAGCCAGAGGATTGTAACATCAAAGGTGAGCCCTTTGTCCCACAGTGTGAAACCTTAACCAGCTAAAGCATCACATCTCAAACTCTGCACTGAATTTCTCACTCTCTTGTCAGCTGTTCATTCATGTATTGGTGGTGGGTTGGCGATGGGGTGACATTATAAATACCATTCATCAACAAGCTGTATTTAGTGTCCGTGACTCACTGTTGGGTTTTTTTTAATAATAGCCCCATCCAGATGAATACGTGTTTCCGTTGTTACAAGAACAATCTCTTGTCAATCTCAGTCTTGCACCAGACTTACATAAAGTATACACTCATAAAAACAATTCCATTGTGTGCTTAAAGGACATGCTATGAGCACATTGTCCAGACCTCAGTGAATCTTTACCAGTTACTTTAGCACAGTCTTCTTCCTGAAACAAGTCTCTTCATCGTCAACGTCTTTGAAGAAAACAAGATCGCTGGTAAATCCAGTAGTGTATGCTGGCAGCACTTGCTGACATAAATGCCAACACATCTTAAGGCATTTATATGGCAATTATCACAGACCGTTTTCCTTTTTATAAGATGTAGCTGGAGCGTTTATGCACCAGTAGCACATAGCAAAACTTTATAGATAAAAAGCAAAATTGTTGGCCAGGTTGGTGGAACAGCTAACAAGTTGCTAACAGAGTCTGTCCCCGCATGACACTTTCTTTAAACCCGCACGTTTCAAGTGTTTTATTTTACACCTGTAAGCTTTAAATTAAAGGAAACTTTAGTGATAGATTGCAGGTTTAATTCTTGTAACAGTGCCATAAAGATAGGACACTGAACCAAAGGCTGTGTACAGGTCTTATTGTTTTTGCAGAGATATGGTTGTGATAATAAGGTCTCAATTTTAAAAAGCAAAATATGGCACTAAGAAATCATAAAAATTGACCTAACTGGTGCATCGTTTTGTTTCATTCCCAGTACCACATCAACAAGCTGTCGGTCATGTCTTCAGACAACCACATGAATAACAGTGAGAAGGAGGTGGATGAGGTGGATGCAGCCCTGTCAGACCTGGAGATTACCTTGGAGGGAGGGAAGACTTCCAACACACTGGTATGACAAAGTTATCACTACATTTATTTTTGGTACTCATGTATGTTATGGGCTTGCCTGCATCCTTTTTGTCCAAATGAGCGTCATTATGTGAATTTGTTTTCCCAATTGTGAATTCTTGGCATTCGTTAGGTCCTTTTGTTTCTAAATCGGATGAATTCTCCTTTCAACAGCAGTCATAAACATGACAGGAAATGTACAAAAACAATGCAAGGCACTTCAGTTTGCTGGAAGTGCAGAATTTCACAGTTATTCATAAAGCCCTCATCTAACAAAGAGCTGGAGTTGTAAGACCCCACTGAAAATGGTTCTACTGTTACAGCTGCTCCATCTTGAAAAGTTTATTCAGCTTATCAGAGGAAACTGACTTGGAGATATTACATAAGAAGCCTTGTCTTCAGCATACTCTACTGACATTGAAAATGCACAAAGTCGAGTGTGAGGTCATTGTTTTTGGCAATGTTTAACCCTTTTTTTCTCTTTCCTGTGTGTGTGTGTGTGCGCGCGTGTTCGTGTGTGTGTGTGTGTGTGTGCGCGCGCGTGTGTGTATTTATGCATATTAAAATCTTCCAGGCTTATGCTAACAATCGGCTTCCCCTTCCTCCTAGGGTGACATCACATCTATTCCTGAGCTAGCAGACTATGTCAAAGTCTTCAAGTAAGTCCACTTCCATAACTTCCCGATGCCATGAACTCATACATGCTTTTACCATTAGCAAAAAGGCTAAAAACTGCGTGTCAGTGCATGAATGCAAAGTTGTTTTTTTCATCCCAAAAAGAACCATGAAGCAGCATTCTCTGGACAAGTAAGCCTGTTGCCTGTTATTCTTGAGTGTAATGGGCTTAAAAGGCAACCTGAATGCTCAGCCTGCAAATATTCTTTGGCAAAAAAAATCCAGAGTGATTATAGTTGGAGCAAGCATCTTTAGAATCATTCCTTTTTGGCTTGAAGCCTTTGCTGACAGGCAGGTGGCCCCTTGGGTGGTTGGCTCATATAATGTATAAACTGGGGGGTGGGTATGATATTAAGAGGCATTTCCTCTTTTAATGGTTTTCCACAGTGCTGGCTTCTTTCCTATTCATCTCGCTGACTTTGCACTTGAGACGCTTCTCCCCCCCCCCACCGTCACCCCCACTCTCTCTCTCTCTCCCTTTCCTTTGTACTCACTTATGATCTCCCCTCCCCCACTCTTCCTTCTGATTGCCAATAAAGAAAATGGACCTTTGTTTTTTCTTTTTCTGTATTTCTCCCACCTGAACTCTGACACGTCTACCTCTGTTTTTTCCCTAGACCCAAGAAACTGACATTGAAGGGCTACAAGCAGTACTGGTGCACATTCAAGGATATCACAATTTCCTGTTACAAGAGTAAAGAGGAGGCACATGGGACACCTTCCCATCAAATGAATCTTAGAGGTGCAGAGACATGCCGAGTTGTATGAAAGCACACACAAAAAATGCATTTCATGCCCATGTGATGCTTTATTTTTCTCGAGTGTGTTATCTGAATTTGTGTGTCTAAAAGAGCGGGGTGTGACCCTTGACCTCTTCTTCCTGTCTGCACTCTGGTTTTCCATGTGTAGGTTGTGAGGTAACACCAGATGTTAACATCTCCGGTCAGAAATTCAACATCAAGTTGCTAATCCCTGTGGCTGATGGCATGAATGAGATCTGGCTTCGGTGTGACACGGTAAGGCTGAAGTTAGTGCACCCTTTAATGTGATTTCTAGTTCCTTTTTTAGAGTTATTTAATTATGAATTTTCATCTCCAGGAGAAACAGTACGCCCACTGGATGGCTGCATGTCGCTTGGCCTCTAAGGGGAAGACGATGGCCGACAGCTCGTACAACCTGGAGGTCCAGAACATTCTGTCCTTCCTCAAGATGCAGCACATGAACCCTGACCCACAGTTTATTGAACCAATCACCACTGATATCAACCCAGAATGCTTGGTGTCTCCACGCTACCTGAAGAAGTACAAGAACAAACAGGTAAGCTGTGCAGGCCAGCTTAAGATCTTTTCACAGCAATGTGGAAGGCAAAGTGGTAGAAGTAAAAAAAACCCAAAAAGGTTATCATCTAGTCTAGTGTGTATTTTGAGAGAAGCTGATTACATGGTTGATTCCTTCCAGGTGGGTTCCTCCTGGCAGGAGAGCTTTCTTGCATTTAAATGCTTCTCCTTCTACTCCTCCTCCTCTACTCCCTCTACATTTCTTCTACCCACCCCCTTCTCAGCTCTGTGATTGTAGACAAAAGGACTTGAAGAATAAAGAATAGAATAGAGATCTCAGTCAGTCATATGAATACATAGTAGATGCAACAGAAAGCCCATTATTGTGGAGTCGGCAAGCAAATATCTTTATAATCTAGTAAACCCTTTCATCATTAAGAATGAATGGTCTCTTAAATGTTATGGAGATTTGTGTGTTTGTGTACACTGGAACAGCTGAGTACACGACTGCCGTGGCCATGTCAGTCGGGGATGGGCAAGGGAGGTGGTTTCCTTCTCATAGCTTATTCACTCAATCTGGATTTGTTTAAGTAGTAGTAAAGTACAGTGGTGCTAGGAGGCTGGAGTGATGTTGGGAGGCTGCTGCCGGTACACTAAGTGATGACTCAGATATTGTCTGGAACATAACCTTAAGTATCATTGACGTAAAGAGAAATGAAGAATTAAAAGAGGAAAAATGGATGTGGAACAGGAAATGACTGAGGCAGGGATGCACCACAGGAAACCAGGAATGTTATTAAATGCAGTTGGAAAAGAAATCATTGACATCGTAGGAGAAGAAGTCGAACTTTGTTAGTGGGTGTCGTTGCTCATTATGTCTCTATGCTGCAAGTACTTGTTACAGTGTATAAAGCAGTGCTTCTCTTTGGTACTCATTTCTTAGAGGAAATGCACACATGAAGAACACGTGCACTGCTAAAAGTCAACAGTTAATCCAGAATTACAGAATTAAAGTTTCAGTTCTGTCTTCCTCTTTGAGTCTCTCTTTACCCCGTTTTAGATTAATCTTAAATGTATTTTGGGGTCAACTACATGAATTTAGCTCTCCCTTCTCCATCTCTAACAGAAACAGAGTTGAATTAGTTGACATGAATTAATTGACATGAATCTGCGTCACATTCTGTAAATTGAATGCAACATAACTGCCCAACCTGCAGTTTTTTTTCTTTCAACCTGCAGTTTAACTGATGTCACTGAGAGACAGAGAGGAGTCCTAGCACAGGACCATTAGTATCACAATAATAAGGTTTTCTGAACATATTCCACAATAAAACACAAGCTAGCATTTGTTGTCAGTGTTGTTTTCATGAGCTACATGTTTGCTGCACACCTAAATCAGAGCTGGAGTTGTTGAATGGTTGATTTTTTTTTAATCAAAAAGTTAATCAAAGGAACCCGTTGTGGCAAAATAACTGCATGGAATTAGCTTAAACGGGAAGCAGAAGATTTTGTAGTAGTAGTAGTAGTGGTAGCTCAGAAGGATGTGTGTCTGTGGTTCTTTCTGGCCCAGATCCAGGCTCACACTCAGTCTAATAGATGCTCTCCCTGGGCACAGCATTAACGTATAATGGTGTATGTACAGTCCCTTGTTCACACACACATGCATACTTGTGTAGTGGGCGTGGGGCATCAGGAAATGAGCCATGCTTGGGAATGTTGCGCGGGAAAACTGTCTGGGAAAAGCCCATTAACTATTTAGCCAGCTGCAGCCCCTCCCCACCTCCTATAAACTGGACTCCCTCTTGCAAGAGTTGTGAGAGTAGACTTGTGTGCTGCATCTCCAAGCAGATATACACACAGGACTTTTTAGATTACGTGGGCCAGGGTGGTTTCTGGACAAATGTATACATTTAAACAGAAAATAAAACTTCTGGAGCTCAGAGAAACAGAACAGCTGTAACTGCGGCTGATACACACTGCCATCTTGTGGTTGACAGAGGAATGACAAAGAAACAGATTTTTTTAAATGGCTCATTGTAGAAGTCTTAAAAGAACAGGAAGACAAAATCTAGACCTGAAATCTGCAGTTATACTGTGAAAATATCGTGATTTCCTTGATTACTGCTGTACTTTCCCTCTCCTAGCTGAATACTGCATGCCCCTTTAGCTCCACAGCCTTCCTCCCCACTTTGTTTCTGTTATTACAGCCATTGCCTGCATTATTGTTGTTGTTTTGATCTTTCCTCTTTCAACAGTGACCTTACTTTCTTCTCCTCTTTGTCCAAACTTTCTGTATGCATCTCCTTCATTCCTATTTATCCTCCCATACCTACCTCTGCTCTTCAGCCAGGCTATATCAGGGACTTGGTAAGTTGTGTCCACTGGGTGCCATTTAAAGCCTTAGCTATTTGCATGATTGTGTAAACTCTGAACACTTTGTGACTGAGTTGTCTCACCTAACAAAAAATAACCATAGCAAGTCATAGTGGCCGCCACAGTAGAGTAGATGGTGTTGCTTCTGTGTGTTGCTTGTCTTTAACTCTATAGTGTGTTCTTAGGGGCATACAAGACAAGAAAGTGACACATAATAGAATCATCTGAGCATCTGTGTATTGTAGGGCAAGCAGTGGTGGAGGAAAAGCTATAAATACACAAAAAGATTTAATAAAACAAATGGACCATGCAGGTCTTTTGCATGTTTTAGCCCATTTAACACGCAGTCCATATGCAGTACTTAACATTAACATCACTGATTTATCAGAGCAGACCATTATGTTTTAGACTGATGAATGCTTTAGTGTACTTTCCTTCTTTTTTGAATCATGTTTACCCTTTAGACAGATGCTTATTTCAGTTCATGTCTGTATATGTAAAGCAGAGACCAGACTGCTGAAGGTAAGTGATCATCACAGTAAATCTAATTTTTGTATTTTATTGTAATGCTGTCCGGCAGAGACCACTGAAGCTTTTCAAGTGCATAAGAGATGCTGTGTTCAGGCAGCTTCACTGCAACCTTTTTAATGTATAAAATAATCAGTGAGCATCTCTGTGATGGATGATGTCTGGCCGAATTATGTTCTGTGCTCACATAAACTGAAACCACTGATTCTTTAAGTATACTGACAGAAATGGTGGAATCCTTGTTTTGGGCAGTGTAGTTATTTTGACTCTCTGTTCCTGTGCTCATGATAAGGTTTATGTTGCAGCCTTAAAAATTATGTAGTGCCACTGTGGGGAGCCACACATGTGTGGACACATGCATGCCAATCCACACAGGTTGAAAGCTTCATTAAGTTGGCTCATTAACCTTAGTCTGGGTTCTCAACGGGACTCAGACTCAGTAACTGTTTTCTAGCTGTATGAAGCAGACATTTACAGTGAAAGTTCACTGGTTATTGACACCCTGCGCTGAAAGCTTTATGGGGTTAGCCACAGCTTGTTTACACTTTGGGTGTGTGTGAAATTGGTGTATTGGGTGGTTAGAGTGTGGTGTGTGGGATGCTCTCTGTTTACAGTCGAGATTGTGTATGTTTGTGAAGACTTTAATGGTGGGAGCAAATTAAAAAACAAAAAAAGTCATGTGTGTAATGAGTGTGGTTTTGTGTTTGTCAGATTTCAGCCCGGATTCTCGAAGCCCACCAGAATGTGGCCCAGATGAGCCTCATTCGAGGCCAAGATGCGCTTTATCCAGGCATGGCAGTCCCTTCCTGAGTTTGGGATCACTCATTTCCTTGCTAAGTATGTTTGTCGCAGCTGACTTAAGATGTATCTTTAGACATCTACCCCCTTCACCAACACTGACATATTTAGTCTTTTTTACTACACACTTTGATTTCACAGTAGAGTTGATCTCTCTCTTTTCTTCTCTGCAGGTTCCAGGGTGGAAAACGGGAGGAGTTGATTGGCATCACCTATAATCGTTTGATCCGGATGGGTGCCAGCACTGGAGATGCCATCAAGACATGGCGCTTCAGCAACATGAAACAGTGGAATGTCAACTTGGGAGATCAAGATGGTAAGAAATCCATAGAACACCTTTGCATTTAATATTCCTCTCAAGTTTGAATATTAGAACAATTACCAGATACCAAATTAACATCTTATTTTGAAAATAGAAAATACACAAAATTTGTGTTTTGTTTTTCCTTAACTCTGTCTTGATAATTAAGTGAATAATTCTCTATTCTTGAATTGAATTAATCAAGTAAACCAGGCGGCTGATTAGCAGCGAAAATTATTTGTAATTCTTGTTGCGGCACAAGCTGATCATGCCTGTAAAAGCAAAGAACTGTGTCAGCCAAAGGATGACTGATGTGATGTGCTCTGTGTGCTCAGGTGACTGTGGAATTTGCAGACGAGCCCAGTCTGTCTTTCATCTGTGCTGAGGTGGACTGTAAGGTGGTCCATGAGTTCATTGGAGGCTACATTTTCCTGTCCACACGCGCCAAGGACCAGAATGAGTCTCTAGATGAGGAAATGTTCTATAAGCTGACGAGCGGCTGGGTTTGAGCTGTGCCCGGCTGTCAGGGTTCAGTCATTGTAGGTCAGGGGCCAGGAGGGGAGTGGCTGGGGGTCGGAGGTGAAACCTCATTGTATGAATTTATTTTATTTTACTTTTTTTCAGTCTTTTTAATTGTTTTGTGCTGCGCTGAAAGTCTCAGAGTAGCATGACTATTGCCATGGCTGACACCATTTTTGCTGTTATTGTGTAGTAATGCTGACACGGCGATTTGTTGCAACACTAATATTGAGGTGGATGCAGTCCAGATGAACTCCGGCGGTTAAGCAGAAACCTTAGTTTGTCTGTTGTCCTACAACCACCTGTCTCCTCTCCTCCTGGATTGGCCATCAACTTACGTCCATGAAAACCCTTTAAAACCAATCAAACATCAGAATGAATCCCAAAGAATCTTTTTTTTCTTCTTTTTTATTCTTTCTTATTCACTTTCCTTTTTCTCTCTTTTTTGGAACTGGATTAAAGATGCTGGCATAAAAAGGTAGATAGAAAGTAATTGTAGTGCCACGGGTACCTACAGTTACTCATCCTAAAAAAAGGTCATCAGAAGAGTATATGTAACAGCAGAGGCCAATCAGTGCAACTCCACGTGTCCATCGTATCCTCTCCATGAAAAGTTTAATCTCTTTAATGTCACTTGTGAGCACTTGTGCAGTATACAGTCCTGTTCATGAATAAGCTGTCCTGAACTTTGCTTTTTGTTTCTGATGCCTGTCTTTGCCTCACAACTTGTGTCCTCCTTGTTGGGTCGCTTTGTTGATAATGTATTAGCTGACAAGTGTGACATTGTGAAATGTGCTTTGTATTTAATAGACTGCTAAAAGTGAGAATACACTACAGATCAGTGCGACAGCATGAGTGTCAGGTGGGTTTGAAAAATGTGGTTTTCGACTGATGTAAATGTCCCCGCTGTAAAAACCTTCATCCAGTGTAGCGTTCACTACAACCATCTAGTATTTTTTTTAAAACCGCGTTTTAAAAATGTTCAGTTAGGATGTTTAACTAAGGTTATTAACATGCCTTAAAACCATACATGTAAGCCGTCTTCTGTCGAGACAGAGCTGTTTCATTTTAAGTGCACAAATTTTGTGTCAGAGAGCACATGTGTGTTTATGGCTCTTTCTTTGATCACAGTTTTAAGTTGGCGAGTATAAACTTTTAAAGTCATCCACAGTCCTGAAACCACTGATGTCTCATAGCGTAGTGGGTGTACACTACATAACTGGAGGGACACTATCACATTTCCCTTGTACTGGCTTTTAACGCTGTTTTGTTTGTCACACCATATAGTATTATTATTATTATTGTTGTTGTTGTTATTATCATTATTATCAGTACACACCAGCAAAAGGTCACAGAGTTTAAAAAATAAATATGCAAACTTTTGTTCTGTCCTCAGTATGAAGGATCAGTAAATGAAGTATTGTTATTTGTAACTAATGTAAAAACATTTTTATAGAAATGTACAGTTGTTGTGGTTGTTGTTTTGCTTGTTTTTTTGTTTTGTTTTTTCTGCATTTGGGGGTTTGCAGGTTTTTCCTTTCAGAAAAAAAGGGGGTAAGCCATCTGTCAACATGTGTAGTGTTCGGAAGTGAGTCTGCTGATGTTGCGGTCTTACTGAGTTACAGATGAAGATATGCGTAAATATATATGAAGACAACATTTGATGAAGAAGTTCTGTTAAGTATGGATTTTTTTCTAAAATACAATTTTATTGATGTTCTGGTTTCTCCTCTACCTTTCCGTTTGTAACCCTAAGAGTCATTTTTAGTTTTTTTTTTTGTTTTTTTTGCTGCACGTTTGACTCTGTGCCATTTTAGGATAATTCACTACCTTTTACTTGTCGTGTTTTTGTCACAATTGAATTGTGCAATTTAATAATGTCCTTATGAAGGTGACTCTGGAGTTTGGGGACAAATTAGCTAACAAAGAAAAAAGAACTGAGGTAGAAGAAAGCTTCGGTCTGTTTGTTTTTATTTTCTCTGGTGTTTTTGTCTGCCTTCAGTGTCAAGAGTAGCAGTGCATGTCCTGCTGTTCTGTTTTCTGACTGTAAAAATGCATTTATTTTAAAAAAAAATAATAAAGTAATTTTTATTTAAACTATTTGTCTCAGTCCCTGATTTGGCATAATTTATCATATCCTGACTCTGGGTGTCAGGTGATGCTGTTACTAGTTTTGCCGTGATGGTCCTTGTGTTCATTCAGTTGTCTATGAAGGTCTTGTGTTATCAAAGCTATTAAGTGCATTTCCTCCTGATTGCCCAACCAAAAAAAGTGTTCCTCTATGAATTCTTTGTGCCTGTTGGGTCTTTGCATCTGCTGCACCGTCATTGTCTTTTATGTCATAAATGGGGTATTTGTAGTCTTTATTATTAAGCCACTGGTCATCATGCTCCTGGCCACAGTCACAGAAATACAGCTGTTTTGGAGTGGCAGCTTGCTCATGCTCATTTGTGTAGCTTGATCTTACTCATTTGATGGATGAAACCTTACCAAGGCATCACTTTTGTCATTCACTGTTGCATGCTGCAAGATGTGTCTGAAAGCTTTAGAGGAAAAAACAAAAAAATTGAACCTTGAGGTGAAGATGCATTTTCTTTCTCTCAAAAGCTTCTTTTGTTTGCATATATACAAGTGCACTGATTGTGTTTCTCCACCAGAGGGCAGTGTACATCCATCTGTACTCCCAATGTTTCTACTGTAGTCTAATGCTGGGTGCATTCTAAACCTCTCAAAGCTGCCTTTGCCTACATCAGACTTGTGCACATGGCATCCAAGTAGAAACCGAGTGCCAGATTGAGGAGGAGATTAGATCATAGAATGCCTGCAGACAGTCTGCTGATTTGCAAGCTTTTGCCCATTCCCCTACAGTGGACATAACATATGCTCGTCTGTCACCTGCAGAGCTGCTGAGCTATGAAGGTGTTAAACATGGAGCTTCTCACATGACCTTTTATAAAGATTTTAAAGATGACAATGATTGTGAGCATGTGGTTGGATGATTTGATGATTAGATGAGGTCATTAAAACCTGCTTTGAAAATACAGCAATCATTACAAATATTCCTTTTTTTAGGCAAGTTCAAAATTTAAAAAAATACTGGCCCTACCATAGAACCCTGTGGAACTCCATAACTAACTTTTGTGTGTGTGTAGAAGGCTGGTCCTTTAGATTAATGTTTTTTAAACTTTGGTTCATAGAGCAACTGCTTTTGTTAAAAATATAGAGAAGGTTGGGTTTCTTGTGTGTAACTGGCAAAAACTGCCTGGATCAATGCTCTAATTAAAATCACAGCAACTCGTCACTAGAAATCTACTGGCAGACACTTCAGCTTTGATGACTTTTTTTTTTTTTTAATGAAGAAACTTCTTTCTAGTTCAGCATTTGTCCTCACGTCCTTTCCTCCCACATTTCATCTAAAAATCTTATTTCACTGTATTTCAACAACTCTGCAGTCAGATGTGAGATCAGATGAGGTGTGCAGCATGACAGCAGGAACAATGAATCCTACAAGAACATCCTGTTCTTGACGAAAATGTGTTGCAATCCACCACTTAAACTTGCAAGTTGGGGGGGGGGTTATAACTTCCAAGAAACCTTTTGAAGTGCCCAACAAATCAAGTGTCATTTGGCAGCTGCATCTAGATATGGAAGCATAAATGTGGCTTTTCCTGTGACTTCCTCTGATGATCCCTATATAGCCTATACTCCAGTGGGATCTTGCCCTATTGTGTTCACAGTGTGTACTGGAAGTAAAAGCGTCACAATAATGGCTCCAACCCAATGACGTGGAATTTTTTGAACCTCTAGACTGCCTTGATGTGACAGAAGAATAATGTTGAAGGAGCCTTGAAGGTGACATTTACAGACTATACCACTCAAAAACAATTTCTGCATTTTGCAGGAAGTAAACATATAAAAGAGGCAGCACAATGAAGCGAGCAAAGTAGCACCTGTTGTCATTCAATGCAACGGCTTCCTGGCTGTGTAGAGTTCAATTTCACTGTCCTGTACTTCACAGCCAGTTAAAGTCATTGTTAATGTCATGGAGTGCTCTCTCTCTCTCTCTCTCTCTTTCTCAGAAACTCTTTCTGACATTTACCCTCTTTGCCTGCAGTGAGCAGTGTGCCACAGATAATGTCAGCTATGCCAGCAGATGTGCTGATAAGATGGTTTCAAGTTGGCCTTAAAATTTTCTTAAAGAGAACTTTTCTTCTTTGCTCTTCAACCCACTGTTCTGATTTCATCTAGATCAGTAGTTTGTTTTTTTCTCATTCTCAAACTGCTGGCACCTACTGTGAAAATGTCATTTTTAGGGGAAATGTGTGGTGGTTGAAGTACCTGCCATTAATAGGAGCGAAAACTGATGAAAGCGAGTTTTTGGGGACGGTGATGCTGTTCTGATGGTCACTCAAACACTTGGGATTAGTCCAGACTGAAATAGTTTGACATTTGTGTTCCCCTTGTGCGAGTGGTTTAAGTTACCCTCTGATTTTTTTTCATCAAGAGCCACAATGAAGTAAAATCTTGAGTTCTTTTCCAGTTTGTTCTCTAGCAGCATAGAAATGTTTTTGACTCGTGTCATAATCTATTTTTTTGAAAGGTTTTTCAAAATAATTAATAGCCTTGGGTATTTAGGATTTTAAATGGCTGTAATCCTTAAAAATCAAATGTGTCTCCAGCGTTATTTGAGTTATTTTTTTAGAGTAGAAAGCAGAAATCCTGCTCATTATGAACAGCAAATAACGTCAGATTCATCATTATTTCAAAGCCCTTCCTTTTCTTAACATTATCTTCAATATTATACCATATGGAACATCACTACACGCAGTCTGTGGGCTTCACCGTTTGGTTTCACATGTTAGATGACAGGAATCCCACCCTCGACAGAGCTCACATATGCTACTGCCATTATCCTGGAAAGTTCAATCCAGATATTTCCATGGAAAAGGCTCAGTGTGGGCTAAACACTAATGAGTGCCAAGAATATTATCTTGATGTCATCCATTACACTCTGGAGCTGCTAACCTGACTTTAAAGATCTTTAAAGACTTTATGAACACATGCTCTGGTCAAAGTTCTTTTTTAAAAATTTTATTTCAAAGCTAAAGCAGAAAATCAGAAATTCAAGTGTGACACTAGTCAGGTTCAGAATGGTTGCTGTATTCTACAAGCCTTAGGGTAGGAGATTTCTTAGATGTACATTTACATGATTATGCTTTGACTCAGACACAAGAAGTTGCCTCCTTAATAGCTTCAGAAGAGATTATCCTTCACCTGTTCTGGTCTTGATGAGAAAACAGTACCCCCTCCATGACCCAAATTAAGCACTGCTACGTGCTCATGTCTTGGATGTACGTAAGCCTTAGCTCCACCATCTTGTCATTCTTGCTTTGAATTCCAGGACATCACGTACGTATTTGCAGAAATGTAAGTGTGTCATTAAAGTCTCAGAGCCAATCCAGAGGGTGTCCTCTAAGCGGATGAGGTCATGTCACATGGTGTTTATTGAGATGAGATGGCCTGTTGTGAGCCAAGACGCTTGCTTCATCACTTTCTGCAAGATTGCATGGTCATGCGTACACAAGGATAAGTAAAAAGGGCCAGAAACCAAAGCTCAAGCTACAGATGTTGTGTATTTCAGCTCACGTAACATTTCGACCATAAGCTGCTCTCAGGCTATTTGCTGTGAGAGTCTTTAAAGTAATTCACTTCTCCCCCAGGGATCTTTTGGCTTTAAGCACTGTTACACATAATTGGGTAATTTGCATCACCTCTCTCTCAAAACCTTATTTTGTATGGCTAAATCCTGTTTTGTTTTTTTAAACCGAGTAACACAATTTAAATGACTGCTTTGTCAGGGAATGCATTTGGAACAAAAAGACAAGTGTCAGGTTGCTTTTTGTGGTAGTGGAAGAACTTATCTCTGCCTGGGGCATTATGAGCGTACACATATTCAGGTCTGCTGACTTCTCTGACAAGGAAAAAAACAGAAGCGGCCTAATGCTGCTATTACCAGAGTTTAAACTTTTCTGGGAGTGTGGGTGGGGGGTCGGAGGTGGGGTGGGATCTGAGAATAAAAGTGAACAGAGAAGTTTTAATGGAACAATTAAAATTGCATTTTTTTTAATATGATCTATTCCTCAGAGGTGTATATAAATTGATCTCCTTGGATCAATAGCATTAAAACAGCCTGTACAGCCACTGCTTCACTGGTGCCTTCTCCCTCAGATTCATCCTCTCTTTTTTTTTATTGCCTGTTCGTTAATAGTTCTGTGTTAGTCCCAAAGTCTCGGTAGCCCCCAAATCCAGTATCTCCACATTATCTCCCTTTAGTGTCATGGATATAGAACTGTCTCTTGTCCTGCCGACAGTAAAAACCAAATTAAAGCGTCAAATTTAAATTGGAATCTTACTGTGTTACCCGGAGGGCTTTGCACTTTGGTCGGCTAATTCAGCTGCTTTTGACTGTCAGTTGGCAGTCAAACAGTGATAAGGGGTGGAGCGAGAGTGAGTCACTGACAGTCAGTCAGGAGAAAGAGAAAACACAGGGCAGGACTAAAAAAAAAAAGCCCGAAAGGAAATAATAGATGTGATTCTTGCTCGTATTTATGGCACCAGGTTCCAGCATCTGTTGGGAATACTGTATTTAGAAGTGACCAAAAAAGTTAAAAGTCGTGTGCAGAAGTGAAGCGGTTTTATTGAAGGACTTCTTTAATATAATGCATCAATGCAGACTGAGTGACTCCAGTGATGATTGCAGGTGCCTGAGTCCTTTACAATGATAAAGGTGACACACACACACACACACACACACACGGCTATCATTCAGCTGTCCTGCTGCTGTGATAGAGATGGATTTAGTTTGTATTGTTTAATGGTGCGTGCCTCCATTACAGAGTCTTTTGCCCAGTGAGTTGTTCTCAGATTTGCCTTCAGCACACCCCAGAGTATTAACTTTGATTCAGGATGAGCTCTTCTGAAAATCATTCCCCCCCCCCACACACACACTCCTGCATAAAGCATCTGCCTGTGGACAAAATTAGTTTCTAAACTGTTGCCACAAGCGCATGGTGGCAGGCAGATGCAAAATAGACAAAAACTGAACAAGGTTTCACAGCTCTGAAATTCATTTCACATTGTGTACTCCGCACTATAGCAGCAGCCTTAGAGTGAGAGGCTGAATGGTTCATTTTGTGTTAGATGTTTATTTATGTTATTGATTTTCAGTGTTTTCATGGCTGAATTGATGCAATACATTGTACAAACAAAATTAATTAATTACAAAATAAAACATTTTTGTATAAATTTAATTTAATTCTTCTAGCAAGTGCAAAGTTACAGTGTATGTTTCTGTCACTTAGGCTATACAATAAAATAAAGTAAAGCTGATGAGACCCCCTCCCTTCCCCTCATAATCTGAGTCTTGATTTAATTAGACTTTTTTTTTTTTACACTAACCTGCGTCACTGACTCAAAAACCAGCATTTTATTGGGAATGCAGAATTCAAAACAGAGATTCAAAGCAAATATATTTGGCATTTTTAATAATGAGACAAAACCGCTCTGATTGATCAGAGCATGAAAGTCATTACTTGCAGTTGGCTGAGTATTAAGATGATGGATGGTTAATATCTGCTGCAAATCTAATTAAAGTGGCTGTCTCTGCCAGAGGAACGGTCCTGTGACTGGTCCCAAAATTCAGCAAAACTCTTGTCAAGAATGATGTCAGCGTGAGCGGTTATATGAATAGCTGGTGAGATCGTTTTATAGCAGTGACAGGTCTTTCTGCTCCAGCAGTGACTGAAAGGTCACATGGATAAGTCCTGCAATCAAAATAGACAAAATGAATGAACAAATCACACGACGCCTTTTGACAGCTGTTGTCCCAGAATGGCTTGCTGTAAAAGGATAAAGGTGTGCCTTAGAAACTGTGTAATAATCATCAAAATGTGGTTCAGCTCAACACAGAGGTGCTCTAAAAGCTTGTTTGTGTCTTCATGCTACACTGAGCAGAACTGTGCAAAGCAGCTTGTTTACTCCAGGTGTATTAAAACTGATTCCGATTACCGGAGGATTTTTGGCTAAAAAGCACTCACCCAAAGAAACTTAATTGCAAGATTCAAGTGGAAAGGCAGAATGATAATGTTAGAAAATACCTTAAAAAAACAACACAGGTCAGATTCTTCTGTTTCAAATATGATTAGATGGGCCACATATAAGAGATGTTTTATGGAGTGCTAGAACTTAAAATCAGTACCAGATCCGAGGTATAAATATGTCTTATTTCACACAACTTTCAGATTATCGTAGTAGATTGTTCCGCTCGATGTAGTTCTGTAATGCGAAGTGGGCGTGACAACTGCACCAAAGATTTCATAATAATAATCCTCAGCTCTGCATTAGCAAAGATTCAGGAAGAACTACAAAACAACTCTTATTGAAACTTATAAAACATATACTGTTTGATGTACTCTGCTTGGAACACAAAGCCATAGTTCACAAACTGTGCACACTTTCTGAAGTAATGTATGCAGCCACAATAAGACATGTTTTTCTCCCTAGTGTTCTCCCATGCAGCTCTGTAACTAGTGTCTGATGAGCGTGTGTTTCATTCTTCACACTGTGCAGAGTAAGCTCCAAACCGCATGAATTCAGCGTTTGATTTAGCAGGAGAGAAAGAGGGAAGAATGGAGATGGTGGCCATCTGGCCATGGTGTGGGGAGATGAGAGGCAGCCGGTGGTTGGAGCAAAGGGTCCCTCGCACCATTCCATTCCTCTGTAGTCAAATCTCTGTGTTTACCTTGCTCACCACGTGGGACTGAGGAACCTCGGTCTCCCTGATCCCACAAGTGACGTCACAGGCCGAAAGGATGTGTATGTTTTCCAGGATTTTGGCGGGAGGGATAGGGGGAGTGTAGAGAGAGTGGGGGGGAGCCTGGAGCCAAAGGAGAAGAAGTGCCAGAGAGAGCTCTCACAGTAGCTCTCGCCTCCTTCGGGAGTGCTTTAATAATGGAAAAAAAAAAGTACTGACTGGAGAAATACTGGCTAAATTGAGGCCATAAAAAAAGAAAACTTGGAATTATATAATTTTTCTGGCTGTAAGGAAATAGAAAGAAATACATTCCTCTGTGTTAAAAAAGAATATCAAATGATGCACAATGCGTCTGAATGTCAATTTAATATAATGGTGCAGCTGAAAAGAGGCAACAGGGGTTTGAATATTACTCAGTGTGACAGTAAAACAGTTTTGAGGAAGTAATATGACAGAACTAGTTACATTTTGTGCTTCTTGTGTGTTACCAGTATGTTACAGTCACAGCACTGAGTGCTGGGATTTACTAAAAATATAGATTTTGCAAGTGACATTTGAAATTGCTGACTGCTGTCTTGTAAACACCTTGATAACACTAATGATTCTAAACTGTGAACAGTTCTTGCAACATTTTCAGTGAATGGCTATAGCTGTTCAACAGCCTTTCCCTCTCAAAGATTCCAGTCCCATAACACATCTTGGAAACTTCAAACCACACAAGAGGAACCTGGAGGATGTGTCCGTCTCTGTGGTGTGTCATGCGTCCAAAAGTTTCAACAGTTTTGTTGGGCAATCAGTCTTGAGGCTTTTATTGAGACTTGTGTGGTGTCGTATAAAACCTTGACTTGGTTCAGTGCTTTGCCTCTTTCATTAGAGAAAAATCACTGACCAGGCTCTCCCTAGAGGGCCTCAAATGCCACAAATCCCAAACTCAAAAGCAGGAATCTAATGCCTGCTAATGCCCTTTTCATCCTCTCAGCTTCTGTGTGTGTCTGTGTGTTCTCATATGTGTGTGTGTGTGTGTGTGTGTGTCTATGCATCAGTTTCTTGCCCTTTGGCCACTTTCTGCTTTTTCCTCCACCTGGAAAAAGTGAGTCATTACCGTAAAAAGTGTTTACTCATGTAGGAGAACACAGAGTGTATGCAGTGCAGTGTCAAAATACGTTCTTGCAGTGATCCTACAGGCCTCACAGCCATTGGAGTCAAGCGTTCCCTTCAGATCAAAATTTATACTATAACAGAAGGGCCTCTGTAAATCAGAGTGGACGGTCTGAAGGTAGCCTCAGGTAGCCTCAGAAGATCAAGAGGTTTCTTTTTCTTTTTCAATTCCACATTCCTGAAATGAACTACATGCTGTGCCAGATTGCTAAGCTGCTTGCTGCACTGAATAACAAAGCCAGACAAACTGCAATATGATCCCAAGGAAGTTTTAGGAACATTCGTATTTAATTACTGGTGGGCCATTTGCCAAGCGAAGATTTCCTCTTTCCCTGCATGAAGCACAGAGTCACCTGTCTATCAGCTGTAGCTGTCATTAGTGGAATGGTAAATAAATTGTATTCTTGAGTGATAAACTGATTAATATCTGCCATTAATACACATAGCCTTACATTACAAGGAATAAAGTGCTGCAGTAGATTCCTCTGGCTTCAGAATGTAAAGCCAGGCAAACCCCTGCAAGGTGTTTTTGATGAAAGTTTGATGGACAAAAAACATAAACATTCATTTTTGATTACAGGGCTGCTGTTTTCCAGCCACAAGTGGATTTGTTAGCATGCATTTAATATATCATCCGTTAACCTGAGGACATCTGCTACAGTATAGCGGGCCCTCTGCTTATCATGGCAAATAAAGATGGCTTAAACTCTCATTGGCTCTCTTTGCAAAATGTTAATGATCAACTGCAAAGACTCAGAGGCAAAAAAACCCCAAAACAAAAAAACAACAAAAACCCCAAAACACAACAGAAGCACATAAAATATGAGTTATCACAGATGAAGCAGAGGTTTCCAAGTTTCTTCAGACTGAAGACAGAATGTTTAAAAGAAGCCAGATCTATCAGGAGAGGAATTAGGGCTCTGTGGGGAACGTGGATGACTCACAACCAGCAAAGCAAAACATTAGACATACAAAATCATCCACTGTGTGTGCGTGTCTGTCTGTGAATTCCCATGGAGCAGATTTCTGTTGGCATGGCTGTAGAAAAACAAGAGATGATGGTCCAGAGCTGACAATCCTGAACACTGACACCTCCCACACATCCAGTGGGGAGCGATTGGAAAGTGTTCAGGTAGAGCAGGCCTCTCTAAACAAGTAATTCAAAGAAGTTGAACTTCTTTTTTTAGCTGCTCTTGGGGGATACCCTAGTTAGCAGTCATAATATGGGATACTGCTGTATAACCACATGTCTGTAATGTCTGAGCCACAGACAGTGTGATGAGCGTGACAGCATAACACCATTATATGCTTTAGTTTCCTCATAAGGTGACACTACAAGGAGTCTAGTAACCTGTTTCACCAGGGGAGGCATGTCCAAACAAATATGCAAACGTAGGTAAGCTAGTTTTGTTTTTGATTTTTTTAAAAAAAATTTTATGGGCAATGCCACAGTTACTGTGCAAGAGGTCTTACAGGGAGATATCACAGATACTTACAGTTTGAGTCATACACAATGTGCAATAACACATTTTATTGTCATAATTGCCATTATATTGTAGTATATCATTAGTACGACTGTGAAGTTAATATCATCAAGCACTCTAGGCCTGTCTGGACTATCAATTTAAAGATCTGGCTAAATTATTTGTAGATATTGTATGGGCTACATATAGTAATCAGTGTTTGAGACACGGGCAGCATTGCCTTTTCTCCACCACTACACCCGTAATATCCTCATGAACTAGAAAGCTCATTTTTATGAGTTCAGCAGCCTTAGGTGTATAATATTTGAAGCTGCAACTTAATGTTTTAGTGGTGACCTTGGGGAAGTCCATATCAGGGATAGGCCAATATCACTGCAGAGAAGCTACTTTGTTTTTTTTTTTAACCCTTACATACTGTTCATATTTCATTCCTTCACTCTATAGTTCGGGACCCAGGCCAAGAACTCCCTCATAATAAAGCCTCTCACCTATAGTTTGCCTTTTGTCCTGTCTCTCTCTCTGCTCTCTTCTTTTTCCCCTCAACCTCCACTGGTCGAGGTGGAGGGCTTCCCCTCCCTGAGCATAGTTCTGCTGGAAGTTTTGTCCCGTTAAAAGGGAGTTTTTTTCTTCCCACTGATATTAATATTAATTGAACTAATAAACAGATTATTAATCCTTAATTACTGTTTACTATTAATTTAATATTAATCAACACTTAGAACACAAAAAAATAGCTTCTTTCAAACTAGTCTGTGCATTCAAAGAAGTGGTGGGAAACTTTACAGTGTGGGAATTCCATGTGTTTCCCACACTCACTGAAATGGCAGCTCAGGTGTCTTTATTATCTTTTGACGCCCTCACACCTTCTTTGGCTCTCTGTTTTAAGTTTAATCTCAGTTAGCTCAGAATTAATGAGTTCTAATTCTAGTTTAATCTTAGTTGGAAATGTAAACAAATTAGAATCTGGGTGCTTGGTGTATGTAAGGGTTAAGGCTAATCTTTGTAAATTTTATAGTTATTGTATTGAATTATCATAGTTGGACACATTTTATGATTTGCCCTCTTGCTTTCACTTTTGTATTTGGATATTTCCAGTAAATACGCCATAAAGTAAACTGTGCTAAACCTTTTATGACTTTTCTAGCGACAATAAACATCTAGCCACGGCTTTAAAGAATGTGGCGAAGCATGCAGACGTGAGGAGCACACGCGCTGGTGTGATAGTGTACGTGATTGGCGGTCGGGCGGGTTTGGTTTGTGTGTCTGGGAACCTGCTACTGGTCTCCCATCCACACACTCACACACACACACACACACATACACGAAGCCACAGTCAGACAGATTGGCTCTCCAAAAACGACAGCAGGGGGAAAATAAAACTCTCCTCCCGCGGCTTAGAAACCAACAACTATCACACAAGTGAAGTCGACGCGATGTTACCCTCGAAATGCTACCGTTTATTGTGAGAAGACGGCTAGCAATAAGGAAGAAGCTGCTGAAAAGTGGGTGAAGTGTGACAGCTGGAGAGGGAAATTAAACCGAGGATTTTTGGACCGCACGTGGAAACAGCTCGCGCGAACGCATCGGTGAGTGACCTCCTCGTCACGCGTACAAAGTTGAACTTATATTTTATACTAGCTGAATATTAATACCTGAATATGGACTGTTATTGATGAGCGATTGGAAGGCTGCGTCGACAACCTTTCAGCCACTTTGCGGTAGAATCAATATAAACGCGCGCGCGCACTTAACGCAAGTTTTTAAAAAAAAAATTATATATCAAAGGTTTGTTTTGTAATGATTATTTACCGGGCTTTTTTGGAGGTAACCACTGAGCATTGCTTTGACAGGAGAAAATAGTTCGCGTTCACCTTCCTGTTTTTGTACTTTAAGTCTGCATTTGTTGCCACGCTGTGTTGTAAATTAAACTTAAATAGCTCACATATTTTCTGCCGAGCCTTTATTATTTGAGCGCCAGCCCAGCACATACGAATATTCCAGTGACATTCCCGTGAGCCCAAAGTGAACTTTGGTGTTGTCCAACACGAGTATTATGATTGTGGGGTGTGTTTCTCTGTCATCTGCTTGTTTGCTCGTCTTCGTGTCACAGTGTCAGGTTATAGAAGACTGTCAGATCCACACTTGGTGCCTCCAGATATTATACATACACTATTGCACACACATGTTGAAGCTGTAAAAACAAACAAACAAAAAAAACAAAAAAAAACATATATATATATATATATATATATATATATATATATATATATATATATATATATATATATATATATATATCGTTACTAGTTTAAATTCCTTCCAGAGAACCATATGGAGCAAGGTGTTTGAAGACTAAATATTGTCCCTTCTTGAATCTAAAATATGTTCAGTTTTGATATTTGGGTAATCTGTGTGATGGATTATCTGAAAGCAAGTGTTTGGTGGCTTTGTGCTAAAATAAAACAGTCCAAAGGTGCATGCAAACCAAGCAGCTGTTTGGAGCCCCCTGGGGCCACCTTGGGGCTTTAAAAACAAGGGAATGATGAGAGTATTTTCACTTCAAATGTGCATTAAACTAATGTCTGTTTTTAAGAAAAAAAACGTTTGCTTTGCCCTTTAAATATATCATAAAGCCTAGGTGGCTCTTTGCTTGTTTTGAAATACTGCTACATCAAATCCCAGAGCAGTTCCTACTTTTGAATCTCCATGATATGTTGGGATCTGGGAGGGTGTTTGGTTCAGATTAGCTGTGAGGCTCCTAATCCTACCCCTGTGCTTCCCGGTGGCATTAACTAACCCACTTACATTAAAATATTGCTTCTTGCTACTGGAGTTCAGGGTTTAATTTGCTCTGGCATGCCATAAAAGATAAGCTTATACCTTTCCCCATAATTCAGTGTCCAATTACAGTCATAATGTAAACTGGTGAGCTGGCTCCCTCCCTGTGTGTCCACTACCTCAGCTTATTCTGCTGCTAGACAGGACGTATCCTCAGAGGCAGACATAAAGAGATAAAGATCCTTGTTTCTGCAGTGGATCATATAGTGAATAAATACAGCCTGCCAGGGGTTCTGATAAAATGACATTGAGGTCTGGAGTCTGAGACTTTCCCGGAATTGCTCTGCACTGTTCTGTGTTTTAATATAATTAATGGAAAAGCAGTAAAACGAAGACCCAAGAAGGATAAAGGGGTGCCCCCCCCCATTGGCAATTCTTGAAAAATGCTAAACTTGGGGTAAAATACTGGCTGCTGTCGCTTTCACTTTCACAGGGGTGTGACAACCACGTCGATCGGCTGTGACATTCTAGATCCGCAACAACAATGGAGAAGAAATCCATACTGTTCGTCTTTTTGGAGCTATATGTGTACTAGATAACATCTAGGACAAGCACTGTGGTAATATGAAAAATAATGCGTAAAGAAACATCATCTAGAGTGAGGTAATTGCAACACATAGGGGATATTCAGAAGAGCACCTGATGTTTCCTGCTCGCATTTTGTAAATTTGGGAATGTATTGAATTTCATGCCTAACATCCCTCTCTCCTCATCAGAGTTCACGTCATCATTGTTGCCACCTTAGTGACTTTGTTGATTAAGAATTTCAAAGAAGCCTATTGCAAAAAAACAACAACAAAAAACCCCCCCAAACAAACAAAACCCAAAACTTTAGACAGTTCCGCTTTGCGAACGGTCTCGCTGGCGCAGCTTTTCCACCATCTGCTCTGTTCAGTGAGTGACACACAACAGCAAGGTTTCAGCTAGTGACAGACAGCTGTGCACCTTGTGTGTGTGTGTGTGTATGTTGCTTGTGTTTCTCTCAGTCATCATTTTACTTATAAATGCAGCCAGAATCACAGCATTGCCGACATTATTTAACTTTGGCTTTTGTGTGATGACGTTCCAGGGTGGGTGCTGAGTTAAAACAATCAAAAGTTTGAGGCGAGTGATTGTTGCTGTCATCCAGTATTTTGGCCATAAAGATTGACAATTTTGTTTCTTTACCTTTTGATATACATTTACGTTGTATTGTTGATGCCTCGTGCCATTATGCCTCCAACAGTCATTGTGCTGATGATCTTGGCAGTGTTTAAGACCTCTATCAGTAAGTGCTCTACATTTGCTTTTCAGCTGTTTACCCAACCCCTCTCAAATGTTTTATTGCTATAGTGCACTGGACTCTAAAGAATGGGCTCATTTGGGGGACTGGCATGTTCATTCTTTGATTCATGGTTAGCCCATGTCTCTCTGGCACTATATAACCTTCACCAACAGCTGAGTTGCACTGGAAAATGGATGGGACCTTCCAAATCTTTCTGTTTTAAGGGGAGGAAATAACAACCTATCCAGTGTAGTTGATCTATGGTGCTCCTTTTTTTATAACATAAAATGGACATTAATGGCATGTGCACTTCATTCTGGTCTACACTGCCATTTATAGACAATATGCAATGGTTACCTTGTGCATTGTGAAGGGAAAAGTTCACAAGTCTCATTAAAGAAGTTAATGGCAGAATGAAAATAGATTTTTAGGTGAAAAATGGTTCTTATCCAGAGTATTTCAGGAAAACTGCTGTGAAACTCCTGTAGAAATACAGGAGGGCCTCCAGTATGATCTTGATTAGATAGATTATGGATGCACACATCGATGTCTCTGTTTATTTTCTCAAAATCAGTGTGATCCCTCTGATGAGCATGAAATTAACTATGAAAACCTGGAATGTGTGCAGTATAATTTCTTGCCTTGCTGGCATTGTTATCCACACAGTAAACAGTAGTTTATGTGTGCATTCTTTGAGTCTCAGCTCTTCGCTTGGATTTGGTTTTGTGGAATTCGGAAGCTCTGCTGTCTCAAAAACAAAACAAACAAGAAAGTGATGCCTCAAAAGAGAAGATGTGGCAGCTTAGAGCCAAATGTGCTGGGTGCCGATTTTTTTGTTATTTATTTATTTTTTTGTAGTTCAGTTGCAGCAGTGGCTGTTATTTCTCTTGGGAAAGTCTGAGACAACAATAAATACCCAGTGATATTGTTTAGTATCATACTTTTGACTGCTTTACAACCATACTTTACCTATTTCTAAGTAAAGTACATCTGAAGTCTCTAAGATGGCGGTCAAACTGTGTTAATGAGCTTTGCTGACTGGCATGAGTCTTTTCTGAAGGAGGGATTTGGTCCTAGATCTCAAAACTTGGACAGCTAAATAAGACCTCTAGTCTTACCCTGCTTAAACAAACTCCCTTACTGTTGTGCTTGTTTTTGACTTAGCTTCAACAGAGAGTTATTCTAGACAAAAAATATTTGATTTGATATTTCAGAATTGTATGTTCAAGGTGACTCTACCACAGGGAGAAAGCTGTTGTGCTGTTTTGAGATAGTGCCACTGTAGGATTACGGACTCTTTTTCACTGGCTTGTTTACAGTCCTGTGAATAAGAAACGCCACGCGGTCTTGTGGAAACTAAGCATGCTCTTACACTTTCCATAGGAATGAGGGCAGATAACAGCCAGGTGCTGATGATCAGACAGACGTTAGGGCAGTTTGCTTGTCTGGAGCATTCAGGTGTGTGTTAACACAATGCCCATGATATTCCCAGGATTGGATTTCCCAACAAATTCACCCCAAGGTTGTAGAATTTGCCAAAAACCCAAGAGCAGACTAAAAAAAAAGTTCATGACAGTACAAAAAAAAAAAAAAAAAAAAGACTGAAAAAAAAACATGGCTTGTTTGGAAAGGTTGCCAGGAGAAAGCGTCTTCTCTAAAAAGAACACTCATCATGGTTTAGGTTTGCAAAGTAGCATCTGAACAAACCACAAGACTTCTGGAGCAATGCCCTTTGGACTGGCAAAACCAAAGTGGAAATGTTTAGCCATTAAATTAATGTTTAGCCAAGTGTCTACCAGGATGACGGGATGATGATTTGGACTTGTTTTGCAGCCAAAGGCCCGGGCACCTTGCAGTCATTGAGCTGACAATGAACTCCTGTTTATCCAAAAGTGTTCGAGAGTCAAATGCAAGACCATCTATTTGACTGCTAAAGCTTGGCTGAAATTGTAAAGAAGAGTGGGCCAACAATGTTAGAGACTGATGAAATCAAACAGAAATCAGTTATTTTAAGTTACTGCTCCTAAAGGTGGTTCTACAAGTTATAGAATAGAATGAGGTCTACCTAATTTTTTACAGGACTGCATAGAGTTCTGTGAAAACTTTCTTCTTCACATATACCGTGGATGTGTTGTGTATGTGAAACTGAGGTTATTTTTTTAATTTGTGGCCTGGTACTGCACTAATACAGGATTAAGTCTTAATACATCACAGGCTGGTGATAACACCTTAAAAACAGCAGGATAGCTAGTGTAATCTTTCAATTATTTTATGAGAAGTAACAGTCACCATCTGTTCGCGTGGCAGTGTTGGATATCACTTGCTCAGTGACACAGATGAATGACATCACTAAAGATCTAATCTGTGAAGTTAGGTGAACTGCGGAAGGTCGTTTTTCTTCTTTCTTTCTTTTTTCCTGTTGAATCAAGGCCTTGCAAAGAGAGCCACGAGTCGATGTGAAAGATGTGCTTGAAAGGCTGCAGATGAGGGAACATGTTTTTATTTCTTTGATACATCTCCCAGAGTGGGGTGTGGAATGGAAGAAATGGATTTTGTTTTTGAAAATTTCCAAAGCCAGTTAAATGTGAGTGGGAGGAGTAGATATGAATGGCTTCTAAAGGAGGATTTATTAGTTAGTTATCTTGTCAGATCATTTTATTCTGTATTCCCAGCTGTACGTATGTGAATATCATATCAATTCAGCTGAGTCATGTCTTTTCTGTCTACACCTCTTGTCATATTGTTGGCTTATCATTAATTTAAAAAAAAAATCTTGTTGACACACTACAGCAGTGCACCTGTACAGTATATTTACTTCTCAAATATGGCACAAGATATTCATTAACCAAACTGTACACACTGTAAAAATGTTTGGAATGTTTTTGCAAATATTAGCCATTATTTTTTCCAAATTCCCATAAAACTGAGTAAAGTCCCAAAAGCTAATTAACCAAGATTATTAGGTCTGCTTAGTCTTACTCTGTCTATTAAATCTGGAGGAGTATTTCCATTTACAGCACCAGACGATCATCAGAGATTATTAAAGCTCTAAGTCTAAAAAGAAAAAATTTAAATGTACAGAGTTAAGAATAAGTGCATTTGATGATTTGAAATGTGCGCGGACACACACACACATACACAGGGACAAATTTACATGTGTAACTGCTGACCTTACTCTAATCATGCCTAAACCCTTACACAGTCCTTTATAATAGCAAGGACTAAGCCAAAGTGTCTTCTCATGGCCCAGCTCTAACTGGTCAACTAAAAGGCAGGAAAAACACACATAATATTTCTACCTTAGGATATAAAGTAAGATATGATAAAGTAGTATAAAGCTAAGGAAGAAAAAAGGACAACACAGACTAAGTGAATACAGATTTAAATTTACATCCAGACTATACTGTAGCTCGCTACTTTATATTGGTGATTGATTTCTAATTCCTCAATAGATATTTTTCTCATCAGCTACTAGACTTTTAGTTGCACAGACAGCAGAGTAAATATATTTGGTAACAAATGGATTACAGATGGACTTAGATGATTTTTTTAGCCTGTGCCACCTGCTGGTCTGGCTTTGAGTTTTTATGCCTGTCCAAAGGAAATTAAAGACACACCTTTAGTTTAGTATAATAAGGCCCATATCATCCACCTGTCTTTTGGGCCCATTTTCTCAGCTCCTGCTGCTTCTGTCGCTGTGGCAGGTTCCCGCGTGCTTGCGAACACAGGCTGGAGAGCGGGGGGGGGGGACTGCGTTGATGCTTAAAGAAGAGGCTGTGCAGGCTAGCTCAAAGACCGCACTCCAATGAGGTCCCAGGAGAGCACTGAGCACGGACTGAACACATTTCACATTAACACACTCTGCAAGCGGGGAGCAAGGGAATGAGCAGGAACTGGGCTGGTCCTTTTACTGCTTGGCAATACACAACCACAGTTAATGAAGTGTTTTTGAAAGGGGCTTTGCTTGAAAATGGGGTGATGATCAGCCATAAAGTATATGTCCATCATTTTCACTGCCACAGCAGCTCCTTGGTTGCAACTGTTCACACTGCTTAGCATTGCATAAGACTGCTCAAAGTCAAACCATAACCTGTGCACTATAGCTAGCTACATTTCACTGCCTAGAGGCTTGTGTCTGCTTCCTTCTCCTATTTCTGTTCCTTTTTCTCTTCCTTGCATCCCCCATATCCTTATCCCTCCTTCCCGGCATGCTTCAGTGGGCCACCTGAGGGGGGATATGTGCTGATGACAGCTCGAGGGGTGATGTGGGCAGCCTTTGTTTTTAGCTGGAGGATAGTGTAGAAGGGGGAACGATGCTGTGGATTAGGGCATCCAAAGAGAGGAACTCCACTGCACTGATTTGCTACTAGGCAGCAACAAGACCAAAGACTTCAACAGTTGATACTGACTGTCCGCATTTGCTTCTCACTGTGCTATCTAGTTAAATGACAAGAAATTAAGATAAATAAATAGCAATAAATGAAAGGGGTGAATTAATTTGGAGCTGTTGCTGTAAATGTGAAAGTAATTAAGAAAATGGTGCATATTGAGGTTAATATATTGAAAAAGCTTGTTCTACTGAGAGGATATGATGCATAAGTCTTGAGAGCTGTATGGTTTGTGCACTTTGAAGATGGGGTTTCTGTTAATTAATGGACTGAATTCTCTTCTTGGCTTAAATTTTTTAAAAAAAAGAACAAATAAATTGTTATCAAGTGGCAACTTCTTAATGAATGAACAGGCAATGCATATGTCGTCTACATATGCATTGCCAAACTCACCCATTCATATGAATGAGTGAGTGTGTCCAGACTTTTGACTGGTACTGTATATAGCTGTGTACTGTCACTGGGGACACTGTCAAATATGTGGGCAACAACTGTTAATGTGTGTTGCTTTATGCTGTTGTTGGTCCTTTCTCCACTAATGGGACCATAAATCCTGTATAAGGGGAAATTGCAAGGCAGGCAGTGTAAAATAGATTTGCATACATACATTGATTTGAGATTTATAGACAACAGGTATAAGTTGGGAGTTTTAGCAAAAATCTTGTCTGAATCAAAGGTAAGCACTTCGTCAGGAATAATCTTAAGACTAAGCTCAAGCATATATTTACATTTTTATAAAATAGGCCGCTGGGTCTTTCAGTCCTTGTCAGGACTCAGTATCACAGATGTAGACATAAACAAAGTTTTGTCTGACACGCTTAAAAGGCCCAGACTGAAAGATCTCTCGTGTTGTATGTAAAAGATTTCTGTGCTTATTTTAATGGGAAACCACACATCTCTTAGCCAAAGTCTGGGGCTGTTGGACATCTCAAGAAAGGCGTATTTATTAGCCTCTTTAATTACTCTCTTGGCTGAGGTTTTTGTTTACTTTTAAGATTTGCATTGCTGAAAGAGCAGATGAGAAGATGGATAGAAGGAGAGAATATTTAATAAGGCTCTAACTGCTTCGTGCTCAAACAGTTGTGAAAAAAATGAAGTTGTAAATGTAGAATTACTACTACTGTTATATTTTTACTGTATATAGTATTTGTAGTTTTGTATGATGAAAGTAGTATGTTTAAAAAAGTTTCATTGTCATTACACAGTGATAAATGTCATTGTTTTTTTTATCATTCAAATTCATGAAAATGTTAAATTCTACAGGAAAGGATGCAGCGAGCCTTTCATATGATGTAGTGGGGCTTTAACAGCTTATGGTCATTTAGTAGATCGTCTGTGCACATGTAATGTAATTCAAGAAGAAACAAACAAAATGATATGTTAGAAATCACCTGGGACTGACAACATAACAGTATTTCCACAGATGTGCTCCTTTCTGCACGACTAATTATTAGATTCTGTTATATTATAATTATTCTGTTGTGTTCAAATTGTTTTAAGTTCCACTTGTTTTGAAGTATTTCTTTTGGCATGATGTAATCCAGCTTTGACCAGACAAAACTAAGGTCGGGGTTGGGGGAAGTTGATTTGGGAACTTTTTACTGCTCGTGTAAACTTCGTACTGCTGCAGGTTGTACTTTCGTGCTAATCAGTCCAACTCTGTTTTCTCCAAACTGTACTTCCACTAAGCTGCGGAGCACTCATTTCAAAGCTTGCTGCATTGTTAGAAAACAACTTAGTGTTTGTGGGCAGTCTTTGTTATAAGTAAGCCAGTTTGATGAAAATGTTGTTTTGCAGTCTTTGTTGCTTTGCCTCACTGCAGAGTAATTCAACCCCTGGTTGAGGCTGACAGATTAGTTCATCAGCAGCAGGGTGGCCTGTGCTGTATGCGGTTGTGAGTGCGTGTATGTCTGAAATGAATGTGTGTGGCTGAGAAAATGATTAAGTTCCACCATTCTCATGTGGTCATTTGGACCTAACTAATCTACTTCTTTATGAATGTTTCCGCTGGGCACAGTTAGGGAAACAAAGCACGCCTTTCTCTGACACCATCACACGTACTGTTGTTTCCAATAGTATAGTCCTCGTCTCCCAAAAATAAATTGAGTAGTAGAAGTTGGCTTGTAGTAATAGTAATATGATTGCTGTTCTGTATCTGTGAGACTTAGCAGTACTCTTTACAGCTTCAGCTGAAGCCATTTCATCTCTGTGAGCGTCAGTGCTTCCATGGAGAAGATTGCCAAAAAATTTAGAGGTATGCAATGCTGAGACTGCCTGTAAAATGGAGAGATGCAGCTCTTTGCAACATTTTGGAAATGACTGCTCATAGTGTACAGCTCATTAAGTTCAGAATGTACACATTCAGACTGTGTTGTGCAGATTTGTTTCTACTGGAGACGATTAACTGGCCCAAGACCAAGGTTGTGAGCGGACAAAAGACCTAAACAAATCTGCTACTGCAGATCTAATTTTTCTTTAGAACATCCTCTAATATTTGCATACAATTTAGACAAAACAGTCACAAGGACTTTTTACCTAAGGTATTTATTTGTACCAGGTGCACTCAAAGAAGTTCTGGAGGTTTTTAGAAATCAGAACACCTTACCTGATTATTAAACTGGGCTGATCTTCCTTTAGAAGGATTGTTCACTCTTACAGTCATGGACACAGATATGACCTGTTGTACTTTGAATTTTCCTGCATGGATGGTATATGCAGTTGGTGCATTGTAACGTAAAGTCTCCACAGTTGTAACTGCATAGTCACAAAAACCAGCCAGATGTATAAGACCATTTGCTCTTATACATCTGAAATGTTGCCATAGATCTCAAACTTGAGCAAAACATCAACTGGTTCAAACTGAGACTTTAATTAGGAGGATCATTGCTTGTACTGAGAACTGACTCTCAGTTTTCAAACCATAAAGGTTGCAGGTCTGGGCACACATGCAACCATTGACGTGTTTCATTTTTTTTTTTTAAACATCCACAAAATTGTGCATGAGGAATTCATTACCCAGGGTGAGACTGTTGATCTTACCTACTCTAATGTCTTGAGGGATATGAGGGAGGCCATTCAGCACACTGAAAGCACTGACAGGTCATACCAACACAGTCTTTGCTTACTACCTGCCCTACTCATTTTACTCTAGTCATTTAAGTTGTGTAAGTTTTTCTTTTTTTAAATCTTTTTGGTGACAACAAAAAAACAAACAAACTACATCTGAATAGCCAACATAGGGCAGTGGTAGATGGAACATATGTGTTTTAGGATTCAGCCTGGTCAGTTCTACTTAATTAAATTAGCTTCCCCCCCCTTACTCTCTTCTTTTCTTCAGTGAAGACTGGATTGTTCCACTTTAACTGGTCACCAGCTGTGTACGCCTGCCTAAATCAGACATGAGTGCCAAGTCAGTAATCAACAAGGAGGTGTTCATACCCCACGATGAGAAGATGCTTGCTGCTGTACAGGTGAAGCGGAGGACAAAGAAAAAGATTCCCTTCTTGGCTACGGGTGGTCAGGGAGACTACATGACGTTCATCTGCATCTCAGGTCAGGACAAACGAAAAACTCTTTCTCTCAGTCATTCATGTTTTAATGTATTTTATGTGTTTGCCTTTCTGTTTGCGAGAGCGCACCAGTTGTGCTCCTGCAAGTCACATTTCTGTGCGTCTCCCTTAATTCTTCCATTAATGTTCACACTGATGAGCATGTTTATGTTTCCTCTGCCAACAGAATGACACACTAAATCAATTTACTGCAGGGCTTCAGGTCAATCCTTTTTAAATAGATTAGATTTAACTTGAAATTGATGAATTGTTTCAACAGAAATTGAGGTTTCAGTTATTTGAATGTTTTTTTTTTCTTGTTGTTGGGACATTAGTGGATAAATTGCTTTTTAACTGAATTAGCCATGCAAATTGTTCATGAGTAGAATATCTAGAACCTCTTAATTTATGTGCTGGAAAACTGCAAATCGGCTACATTTTTCAGTATTAATGTGTTTTGAACTCTTTGGCAGCAGTAGATTGCATGACCAAGGGTTATAGTACCTTCAGGATGAGTGTGAGGAATTCAAAGTATATAAAAACAGCTTAAAGCCAGTAAAGCTCTGTCTCTGTTGGATTCAGATTCAAGGTTGCTTTGCAGAAGGCAAGTTACTTAATAGTCAGCCTCTCTATTTACACACTCAGATACAAGTACATAAAAGGTATTAATGGCAAATGCAAGCCACAAATGAACAATTTTCAGACAATGGACACTGTTTTTCTAACGTGTTTACAATGAGTCATTTCTTCTTTCATGTGGAAGTAAGCATTGCTTGATATTCACTTCTTGTAATGCCAGTCTCGTCACATCCTCTGCAGCAGCATTCACCTCTGTGTCTCATTTGGCTTACTGTGATGAAATATATTAAAATTCCTGGACATCCTAACTGCTTATTTTGTATGGCAGTGTTGAAATGTAATAATTAGCTGATGTTTTTGCTTCTTTTTTTATATATTGTCACAGAAATAAATGCTTGGAGTCATTAGTTGGCTCCCATTTGAGATGCTGGAATTGCTGCAGTTGTTTGGCCCTTTTGCTTGTTAAATAATTTTGAGTCTGACTGGAAACCGCTCCTCATTATCTTTTTCTCCCTTCGCATGCTGCCATCATTGTGTTGCCATTTTATTAAAACCAAAAATGGCCTTTGCGGTATCTTTATTAGTGGTTTCTATTAGGACAGTCAAGTTAATTGATCAGTTCACTGGTCATCACAATCTTAGATGACTGTCACATAATTAAAGAAAAATACCTCCCAAGATTCATTAACTGGACATTTGTCCTCAGATTGTCTATGTGGGCTTGCTTATTCTCAGCTCTGTGTTCCACATGTAGACCTTGCCCACCTAGGTAATGATGGCCCAGGTGTGTTTGACTTATTTCAGCATATTTAAACATCCTCAATCAGTTTATTAGTAGACAGTCTGCTTGCTGCAAAAATAAACCCATCTTTGCTGATAAAATCAAGATGAGCCTGTATCAAAATAATAGGAAGAGAAAAAGTATGGAAAATGAAAGGAATAGCTCATGATCTGGAGCACACCATAAAACATGGTAAAGGTAATGTTATGTGTGGCCGCCAGTAGAAGTGGGTCACTGGTGTTTATTGATGATGTGGCTGCTAATAGAAGTAGGAGGATGAATTCCGAAGTGTGCAGGGCTACACTCTCTGTCAGCCAAATGCTGCAACAATGATCAGTGCTTCACAATGCGAATGGATAATGTCCCAAAGCACACTGAAAAAGCAGCCCAAAGTTTCTCAAGGCAAAGAAAAGGGATATTCTTCAATGGCCAAGTCAGATACCTGATCTCAACCAGGCAGCAGAGCATACGTTTCAGTTACCGAAGTCACTGGCTCCAATTGCTGTAAGGATGGACAGGCATGCTGTTGGGGTGTATGAGTAAAAGGACTGTGGGCTGTTGCATTCTCACTTGATTCGTTTTTTAAAATTTTATATAATCCAGTTTAATTGGTAAGTTTTTCCATTAGTTTACAGAGGATCTATGTGGACACACTCATTTTTAAGAATCATTTCATACGCTGTCATCATTTTGAGATTTTCTGCATGTAGGAATGCATGTTGCACCAAAACAAATCAAGAGAAAACACTGTCTAAGAGTTCTGTCACCACAATTGCACCGGTTTATCCTTATCTGGGCACTCTGGCTGTCTGCTCTACATTAGCAGTCTCCTGACTTAGCTTATGTTTTGTATCACATGTTGGAGCAGAAGTAGTGAAGGCATTGCTTCTGTTCCCATAAGTCATGTGGCTTTTAAGCCAGCACAGCATTGTTTTATATTGTGTGTGTGTGTGTCTGTGTGTGTGTGTGTGTTTCTCAGTGCGTGTACTACACTGTCGAACCATGAGTAAAATGTGTCAGTGCACAGCTCCTGGAGCATTATAGATACAAAACAGCTTGTGTTGCTTAAGTGTTCAGCATGTGTGTAACTGTAAAAGTACTGTGTATGTGTAAAAGGGTGGGGGATGGGGATGGATGATAGTCTCATGGTGACAGTAGCATATACTTGAAGCCTGGGGGCCAAGCAGTGGCAGAGTTATGTAATCTGTGGCATGTCACAGCTAAAGGATGCCTGAAGTACAGGAAGCTGTACTGTAGAGGCAGCCACTCTCAAGCTGAGTAAGCTGGTAGGTTGAAATAATACGCCTTGTGCGCTAATTCCAGGATCATATGCTGTTGCGTGATCAGAATGTGTGACTGAATATTTGAACAACCAAGGCATTTTTTTTAACTAAATCACTGCTTTTACATATATTTAATATGGTCTACATTTGTAACCACAGTAGTTGGTTTCTTTTGTCTTTTCAGTTGGTGTCTTTCAATTGTCTGTGTGTTGAACACAGGGCTATTTGTCTTAGGTAGAGAACTACACTTATCAGTGAAGCAAAAAAAAAAAAAAGCCTGGGCACCTGCCAGTTGGTGAGAAGTGCTGCTTGCTTCAAAATTACATGTTGCTCCAGGAAAAACAAGACCAGTTCAGCTCACTTTGCTGACTGTTGTTTGGCTTCAGGGTGAAAGCGTGGAAATGAATCTTATGTTAGCAAAGGAGAGCGATAATAATCTTAAATTCCCTGGAGCTATGAACCGACTTCCATTAGAGGAAATTTTTTGTCCACAAGGTCTAACAAAGAGCTCTCAGATTTTTTTTTTTGTTTTTTTTTTTCAAAAAGCTGCTTGACTTTTTAGTGTAGATGATTAATTTCATCATCCTGTCCTAATTTGTTTGGTGTGATTCAGCCCCCCCCCCTTGAATTTTCCTTAGACAGTTTCAGTCAGGGTCTGGTGTGTATACGAATACAGTACCAGCCAAAAGTTTGAACACAATTACCAATCCATATCAATGGGTAAGTGCATCCAAACTTTTGACTTTTACTATAATGTAGCGCTAAACCAAAGTGACATCTGTAATTCATTTTGCTGCCATTATTGAACTTCAAGTCAGGCTGCATAACCTCTAAGCTCTCTCACTATTTCATTCCTAGCTCTGCATGCACCCTTTAAATGCTGTTTCTGTCAGTGCATTATGATTAATCCCTGTTCAGGAACCAAAGAGTAAGCACCACAGTATCCCCACAGTCTAAGCCAGGGGTGAGCAATTAACTTTCCCAAGGGGCCACATGAGTTCTGCTCAATATAAATTTGTATCTCTTTATAAACTGCTACTGGTAAGAGTAGATGTTGCAATTTGGCAATAAAAATGTGAAATGGGCATAGTAAAAATGCCAACATTTTATTACTAGAACAAAATGTGCATGTTTTTGCAAAATTTCAAAGGCTTTTAACTACAGAGCGCTTTTGCTGTTTTGTGTGTAGTGTAATTACTCCATGTGCAGTTTTTCATTTCTTTTTTTCAGTTTTCCTTGTTCAGTGAGAGAAATCTAGTGTGTTTTGGGATTGAGCAAATGCATTAAAGTTCAGCTCATTTTCACTGAGTGGAGCTGCATCCAGATTTATTAAATTTCATCAATGTTTGTCTACATATGAAGGTAGAGCCTAAGAAAAACAACATCTTCACTGTTGGCATGTAAGTAAGAATGTTGCGCTCCAGTTGGCTTGAAAGAAACTGCAAACTTTCTTTAAAAAGCCTTCAACAGGCTGTACATTTCATGTGCGGTGAGGCCCTTGCCTTGGATTTTGGTTCATTCATTAGTGCAGTCACAAAAACAGCAAATGCAAGATCTGCCTTCCATTTCATTCTGCACCCAGAGTGCCCTTGCCTTTCTTCTTACAAAACTCTTGCATTTCTGTTCTCATGTTCCATACACATGAGATTGCCCAGGCGTAGCCACCTGACAGCTGAGCGGTTGCCTGTGTTACCATGTTCAGTCTCATGCTCCTCCAAAAGTGCGACAAACTGTCTGTGATTCAGTGACCTTGCCTTACTTGAGTAAAGATCAACACTATGGTTATTTTTTAATACTGACTTACACAATACCTCCTGATGTGTAATACAATGAAAAAATATCAGTTTTAGTTCTGGGTTCATTTCAGTCACTTTATCTTGCATCTGTTTCAGAGATCCTACAATGATTTGGACAGCCATTGGTTATAACACCTGCCAGTTTGCCCTATTTCAGCACCTGTCTATCCAAGCATGCGGATACCTCTGTAAACAAATCTCTGCCTGTCATAGTCCCTTTCATTGGGCGCATTGCTGCCAGCTTCTTCATAATCTCAAACTCTTTTGTTAGCTCACCCACAAAGATGAACAACTGGGCTGTGTCCTGGGCATCACAGCGCTCATCCAGACCCAAGGAGAGAAAATCAAAATTGCCCGCTTTGTTTTTCAACTGAAGCTCCAGATTTCCTGCACTGTCCTCAATCCGTCTTATGGTTGACCTGGAGAGAGGCACATTCTAAATGCTTCTTGCTTCTCAGGGCATATTAGTGTGACAGAGTCCACCAAACCCTCTTTGATAAACTCCCTGTCAGAGAATGGTTTACTGTTTCTCGCTATTTTTGTGGGAAATCACAAAGCTGGTCTTTGCTGTGCCATCCCTGGATGTGTAAAGCTTGGTAACAAGTCCTTGTTGCTTTTCAGATGTGCGTTCCAGTTCTGCATCAGTCGAGCTCTTGTGTTTCTCTGTGTGTTTATTCTCATAATGGTGATTCAAATTGTAATTCTCAAACACAGCAACCTGCTCGCCACAAACGAAGCACACAGCTTTACCCCTGACTGCAGTAAGTAAATACTTATCCTGATAAAAAAATTTTATTCTGCATGAGTGTGAGATGGCATCCGTCAGTAAAGCTGCATCTGCTTGCTTACACACACACACACACACACACATATCTAAATAAAGGGGGAAACAAATGAGTCTCCTTCAAAATAAAAGCAACAAATTTGTATTGTGATTTCCAACAAAATGGTGAAAAACAGTAAGCAATTCTCTGATGGGGAGTTTATCAAACAGTCCTCCTAGCCTATTTTTAAATGGTAGTTTAAAGATTATTTCCTATACACATACACACGCTTAAATGCACAAAGAAAATGTGTGCTAAAATTTTCACAAGAACATGTTTCCTGGAGTTATGCCAGAAGCTCAACATGGACCATGTTGGTTTGTAAGTTGTTTTATTTTTTATTTATTTTTTTTCTTTAATCTCTGGGCATCATGTAGTGACTTTATGCCTGGCCCTTAGGGCTGAAACATTTGACTGCCCACTGAATGTTTGGCCAGAGAGATGTGAGGCCAGTTATGCTAGATAAGAAACTGATGGTTCACATGAGGTAGGCTATTGATCTACATGGTTTTATTTGTTTTTTGCAATCTGAGAGGAGGGAATATATTTGCTTCTTTCCCATACCATACCATGTCTCATTTTCTCTGAAGACATTTTTTTAGTACCTTTTTTATGGCCTCACATTTGTGTTTACGTTTTTGTGTTTGTCACTACTAAAGGTGGGTGGCAGTGGCAGCAGTTGGGGGAGTGGGGGTTGATTTAAGCCATCATCCTACAACCAGCTATCAGTCTCTGAGACATCCTTTGTGCACTTGGATGCTTTGCGTGAATTTTCATGTAGGCATTCAAGGATATGGGTGTATTCATTCTTTGCATTTATGCAGGCATGTTATTTTGTGGTTAGGTTTACATTTATGTGAAGGCTGGCTGTTACACATGTGATGAAACTAATGCTGGTGTCTTGTTTGTGGTGTTTGTTTTTAAAGTTTAAGCTTCTTTCTCATCACACCAACTCAATTAAATGTTGAATAATCAAATGCAATAAGGATCTAGTTAATGATGTAACACACAGGGATTATTTACTTACTGAATGCTGTTAATTGGAGCCAGTGACTTATGGCAAGTGTGTTTATATATTAATGTTGCTCTCATCTCTCTTGCACCCTTGTGTTGATAAAAATTATAAAAATTCTCAGTTACTGCAGTAGTTTGTGTATTCCATTTGTGTATTTTCAGCTTGACTCCATTAATCATCAGTGCCTTGTGATTATTGATTTACTGGTGAGATAGAGGGGCAAGCAGATTGGGCGGGTCTGTTCGCCAGGGATTCTCCAACTTTAGTTGTAAAGGGATAGTTTAGAATAAGAAATTAATACTATCTCTGATAAATTACTGTAAGCTGATTTACAGCAGTGCCTTTGAATACTTGTTTTTTGGAATAGTCTGAATTCATATCAAACCTCATGCAGATATTTAACACCAAATTTAAAGAAGTGGAAAATCCCTCCATTATGGAGAGTGGTCTGTTAGGAAAAGAGGCTGGACTACAGGTAATCTGGACAAATTAATATTCTTAAATAACGGGCTATAGATGTCATTACAAGCGAACCGAGAGCAGCTTATCCACACTGATGAGACGGTGACAAACCCATGATGATGGTCAATACCATAATTGACAATGTAGTCAGACTGCATGTGAAGTTACATAAGTTGGAGGTTTTTGTGTAATGTTCTTGGATTTGGATTCAATAAAGAGTTTATCAAATAAATTTGTACAATTTACAAAAATCCAGTTGCTCAGATAAAAAGAATTGAGTACATGTTGTACACATTTAAGCTAGAGTAAGACCTAAGCTGTGGTTCTGAAGATAATTCAGACCAACAACATTAAAATCCAACAAGACTGCACATATAGACAATATTTTGTTATGTGCACCTTTTAATTCTTTTAATCTGAATTATTGCAAATTAAGGACCCTATGATTGACTGTTAGGCAATGTGCAAAAGAGAGAAAAACATGGTTTATTTATGACCCTGATTTACTTCATATCGCACAGGGCACTGTTTTATTTCTCTACAAAAAGCAAGACTTTGGAGGTATCCACAACCACCTCATTATTTTGACACTGTTAAAAAAAATATAAGACTACATATGGAATACTCAGTGCTAAAAGAAGAGCCTAGGTTTTATGTATTAAAAATAAGCAAAAAGATCTCGTTCCACCGAATATGTTCTGTATAAAAAGAGGAGAGGAAGGTAGCCATGTTAACTGCAGAAATATGCTTTTAAGACCAAAAAAAGATGGACAGTGTAAAAAAAAAATCAATAGTATTTTAAAGAAACTGTTATAGCCTCTTCTGCAGAATCAGCAAAAGCCTACATGTTGGCTGGCACGCCTTTTGATATGGACAAACCAGACAACTCCCACAGAAGCACGTGTGTGAAAAAAGAAAAAAAAGGGCTCATAGGAAACTCTAAACAGCACGGCTAGTGTGAAATCAAACAGAAGACAAAGAAAGGCACAGCTGTGCTTTACCTGTGGATTAGATATTTTTTGTAGAGCAAAAATCACAGAGATTTGAGTTTGTTTAAAGTTAAAACGAACACAAAATCATTTCTAGCTGCAAATAAGCCATTCCTATTTACACTTTTAAGACAAGAAGACCGGAAAAAAATTGTGCCTCCAAGGATGATAGTAAGTTCAGTTCAGTGTACTTTACAGAATTTCTAGTTTGCTATAGCATTCCTGCTGTATCTAACTGCTATAACTTCTTTAAACATCTCAGGGAGTCTGGGCGAATGTTTTTTAACAAGGTTCAGCCAGGCGTGGGTGTGTGGATGACCTGGGTTCTCCTCTGAAGATTGTTACCTCTGTGGGTTGCCAGTGGAGCAGCAGTGACTGATGCTAGCCTCCCAGTATTTACTGAGAGCAGAGACATACAGCCCACTCACACACAACAGCAGATACAGCAGCATAGCACTAATAACACAATTCCTGTAAGGAATATGTGTGGTTATGTTCATGCATTTGTATATGTGTGTCATCCATACCAGAGGGTCTTTGTATCAGTGTGCTATGGTGGCCTCCTCTAGGCTAATTAGGTTCTTGCAGTTCAGCTCATTTTTTGTGGTAGGTTGACTACTTTCTAAAATATGGATTTTCTTCACCTTTCACTTTTGCATTCTATTTTAATGTCAACCTCCCCATTATTACTTTTCCTTAAATATCCCCTAGGCCCCCTAAAAGTTTTAAGAAAAGTTCTAGTTCTTCAGTGACCAGAGCTGAAGTTAGAAAGCAAAAGAAGTGATGGGCAGATAACAAGGTAAAAAAAAAAAAATATTAAGAGATGGAATGGCAGTATTTTGTGGGATAGTATGCATGCTTACAATGTTTTGTGATCAGAAAACTACTGGAAAAAAGGGTAGTCAGGTGGTCTGTCTGTAAGGCTGAATATCAGTTTTGTGCAACCAGAAAAACAGAATTTATTGGGATTGCTAGATTCACTTGACCTTAATGCTTAATTGCCAACAGACCTTGGGTTGTTATCCAGACGGATGACTCTCCAGCTGAAGTTCAGCATCCAGCTATGGATCCAGTGATATCTCATAGAATTAGTTATTTATTTTTATCCATCCATCCATTTCAGATTTTGAACCCACTGGCTCTCTGGGGCCCAGTGACCTCTCCAGGGTGTGCCGTCCCTCTCACCCTATGAGACAGCTGGGATGGGCTCCACTGCAAACCAGTTTTTAATTTCTTTTGGTAAATAAGGGCCCCCCGCGACCCTGAATGGGATAAGCAGAAGAGGGTGGATGGATGGTAAATAAGGTAAATGTTTCTGAAAAGAAAACCAAAGATGTGATCATGCAAATGCAAAAAGCAGTATGCTTGGCATTTGCTGTCTCATTCATGTGCTCACTTAAATAGCACACACATGCATGCAGCAGGTGGACCTGATAGATGAAAGGCTTAGGTGCTCTGCAGGTTGACTGTGTTGTGTGTGGTGTTGTGCATACAAAGCCATCCCCTGTAGAGATGGCCAGCCTGTTCGGTCCAGGAAAATAAGCAACAAAATATGCATGGGTTGTGTGTGTGTGTGTACATCTTTTTAAACCAGCACATACCACTGTGGTTCTGAAAGCTGTCTTCGTTGTACTTTTCTATAACCAAACTGTTTATAATCATTCTCCATCAGCTTCTTTTGTCCAATTCAATTTATCATCATACTTTTCTTCATAAGCGGTATTCCTGTGTGCTTTTCAGCTGCTTTTGTTGTGTGTGTGTGTGTGTGTGTGTGTGTGTGTGTGTGTGTTTGTTTCTTATTTTTCAATAGAAATCAGTAGGGTGCTTTTTTTCACAGGAATCTGATGATTTCTGTGGTGGACACAGTGTGTAGCTGACTTGGAAGACTTCCTCTAACTCTTCTCTCTTTGGCTGCTGTTTGTCAAGCTCCACTTTCTTTTGGAATCTTTGTTTAGGACAGGGTGTTTCTGCTAACACTCAAAGCAGATAGGAGATGAGAAATGAAAATGAACAAATTTTCAAACAAGGGACTGTTATATATTTGTATTTCACCCTGCATGCTTGGACAATATATTTGACTGTTGTAGTGCGTTGTTGTTGTTGCTCCAAATGTTGTTGAAGTGTTGGTGGACCAAAGATGCAGGGGAATGGCCCTGGGAGATGAGATGTGGCCAGAGGAGGTAATTATTTGTGTAGAGGACCATACCACATATTTTTTTGGCATTGTGTATGTACCTTGACCATATGTACCAGCTCACTAACACAGCAAAGATGTCAGTGCAATTTCCTGTGTACATGGAGAAAGTAATCTTCATGGTGTTCTCAGCTTTTGTTTTGTGCAAACAAAGCTTGTACCCCACATCCTTCCTCTCATCTGTACAGTGTGAGATGAAGGGAGAAAGGGAGAATGGAGGAAAGAAAAGGGCTATAACACAAGAGTGATGAGCTTGCACTCATAAAAGTCAACCATCCATATAATTAGTTGCTGTGCCTTTTTTGTTAAAATTACTTTTCACAACTATTAATAGTCAACTTTAGTTACTAAATGAAATTGACTTTCCAACATGTTTATTTGGCTGTGGCCAAAACTGTCTAAAGATACTGAAAATAGAAATGGTTCAATGCAAGAAAAATATGTTTATAGCCTGTGTCTGGTCCGAATAATAAGGCTACCTTCAGTAGAATTCATTTTCATTACACAGTGTACTGACACTCTTTGATTACTAAAAGATCTGCCAGTGCTATATGATTCCAGACATTTCACAAAGCTATGTTTCTCAATCTGTCAAACCAATTTGTAGGTAATAACAGTTCTCCTTTGGGGTAAGGAGTTGCCAGATCAAATGAAAAAGATGCCATGCAGGCACTGTCAGTGATGAGAGAAATTGGTCTTGAGAGAAAGTGGAAATGTGTTTTGTTAATTGTTTTTTTTTAAAAAAAAAAAAACTTTTCAGAGATAGATCAGTGCATGATTCTTTGGTCCCCCTTTTTTTCTCTTTTTAAAAATACTAACAATATGTAGTGTAATGCATTATGGATCTGTCATGTAATTGGTTTTAGAATAAGAGAGGGCAACCAGGAAATGAGTTGCTCTCATTTTGTTTTTAATAAAGCCTGACCAATAAATCTGCCAGGGTAATATTTGTTCATTCCCATTATATTGATGTCAGCCTGCACAGTATATCATCCAATAAATTGACATGAAACTAAAGTAGACAGGGAAAAGTTTTATTTCTGTTATGGAATCCATCCATCCATCTTCTTCCGCTTATCCTGCTCAGGGTCGCGGGGCGGCTAGAGCCTATCCCAGCTTTCATACAGTATGTAAAGAAAATTCAGATAAAAGATATGATGAATATCTTTTCTTCAGGCCTTTAATTCAACCCCTTTGTCATGTCTGTACCATTTTTTGCTGTACTTTGTTTTCTTTTTCAGCAACTGCATTTGATGTAGACTTAAACTTTCCACTTGTTACAACAATGAAGTCAAAGCCAATTTTTTTTCAATTCTTTTCTATCAACTTGTATGATATATATATAATTTTTTTTTTTTTTTTTGCATTATGACATGCCCTTGAATAAGATTGTTTTTTCACTTCAGGGCAATGGTCTGTTCTTCACTGCACAGGACATTGTTACTAGTCTCAATAGTTATGGACCTTTTGAGTCCTACTGCAATGGGAGCTATTACAATGACTGTGTACTGTGGCTGGTTTTATATATGATTTTTCTGTACACAGGTTTGTCGTGATTCTTTACAAGCATGTAATTAACTTCAAAATTAAGACTGAGTTCAAGGATATGTGGTCCAAGAACTTACGACACTATTTTATTTGTTTAAATAAAATTGCAACGAAAAGTGGTTATACAATGAACCTATGTATCTCAGATATAGTGGCTGAATGTTACATCACAATGACTGTGTAATTACCAAGATTGTCTTTACTAGAGCTTCCACCCCCACCCCCGAGTGGCACGTCTGATGTTAAATCCAGGGTCACTTTTTTCTCTTTGCTCCACCTGTTCTTTGTTGTATGAAAATCATCACGCACTGACTTACACAAGTCACTGTTGGCTGAACACTGCACTATTATGCTGGCTTCATGCCTCCACTAAAGTTTATCATGTGTTTGGCTGCAAACTCTGGCACATCTGCAAAAAGTATCTAATTGTATAAAAACATATCCTCATGATGCTGCCAGATGGCACATTTTAGAACTGTGGGTGCAGTAAGTTGCTTTTATGAGTTCAATGATGCTCCTCAGTACATTTTCAAAATTCATAATTGACAATCTTTTTTTAATGAAGCAAATTGTTAAATTTTATCCAAATATTCTAGATCAAGATTTTTTTGTGTCCTTGAAGTGTTAATGGAAAATAACACTCCCCACAGCCCCCTGAAATTCTTGGCAGCAGGCTTGACACCTACAAAGCTTTCTTGACTAAAACAAATTTTAGTGGCGGTAAGTGACAGATCTGAGTTGGGCTGGCTCTCCTGTGTGTAAATTTACAGATGCAGCTAGTAAATCTCTTCAGTCAAGAACTCCTATGTGACTGTGTTTGTTTTGAAAGATTTCTGTGAGACTGAGATACATGTCATTATTTAATAAGAAGAAAGGGAGGACTGTTTAGTGCTCCAGCTTAGACTGTGAGAGGAGGGGACTGCGAGGGAGCAGTAGATATTTAAAAACAGACAGTAGGGAGAAAAGGGAGGGAAGGATCTCAAGGGTCCTGACCTCTGATAGTGTTTACTGGAAAGAATGAGGGATTGAAATGAAAAGTATAAGTTTAAAAGTTGTTATTGTTGTTAATCTGTGTACTTGTGTTTTTGGGTTACTGACCTGTGCATTGAATATCCAATTTCTTTTTTGCCTTCCTGTTACTGAGTGTAATCAGTGGTTTGGACCTTGTTGTAAACTCTATTTATATTCATGAATGCATCTCTTGATTGTAGACTTTGATAATGATGTGCCTAGCATTCTTGACTTGGCTAGATGTTGTAATGGTGTTTTTCTTAACCAAAGAAAGAACTATGTGATCATCCACTTTAGTTGCCCTCTGTGATCTTTCAGGCCTTTCAGTGTTGCTAAGCTGGCCGGTTAATTCCTTCCTATAAAGATTGTTGTTTGACCACTGGTGACCTGTCCAGGGTTTACCTCACCTCTTGCCCTATGGCAGATAGGATTGACTGTTTTGTTTTTTCAGCCCTATGATGGATTCCCTCCCTTGCACTGACATCTCTTTAGAGTTCAATGAGTGTCCCACTGAAAAGATATAAAATTCAAGTGCAGCACTTGGAACCAACTCCATATCTTTATCTGCTTAATTTGTCATGGAATCACATGGCAACAGACCTTACCTTGCTGTGAAACTGCTTTTGAGTTAGTTGTCCAATAACTTTTGAGCACTGAAAATAGGGATGGCATGTTAAAACATCTGGAATGCAATGCATTCATTAAATCCCTTAAATTGAAACTGAAAGTCTTCTATCATAATTTGACTGATTTAACAGAGACAAAATCAAAGCTTGTGTAATTGCACAAAGACTTATGGACCCAACTATAGATGGCTTAATTATTTCCTTGCCATACAATCATACTGCATGTATGATTGTGTCGGATTGTTTCACTTTGTTTGACTCAAACTCAACTTTAAACAAGAAGCACTCTGAGAGTGCAAACATCCAGCAAGGCAGCTCATTCTTTCTCTTGACAACACTTTCTTCAAAGATGGAACACATTTTGGAGTCAACTTGAAAGAAAGGTAGATGTGAATAAAGTGAGATCAGAGGTCAAATGTGACATAATATTTGGATGCAAACTATAATGTGATATACACTGCTCAAAAAAAAATAAAGGGAACACTTAAACAACACAATATAACTCCAAGTAAATCAAACTTCTGTGAAATCAAACTGTCCACTTAGGAAAC